>JAJIYU010020350.1:0-10465 GCA_030144865.1 Tinospora cordifolia | reverse complement strand
GCCTAATCAACACATGTTTAGGCTTAACTTTCTATTTCTAGCCCAAGGCACCTAAAGCCTAGGCTCTGATACCACCTTTGGTATCAGAGTAACTTTCTAATTCTTGCCCAGTATGTCTACTAACTGAGCTCTGATACCACCTTTGTAACACCTCAACCCCCGTATCTTTAAGCATTGGACGCATCCACCATTTTTCTTGACAGTGGATGCCTTGATCGTATTTAACAGTACATAACTTAAAATTAAGAATTTAATAAGGCAATAGTATAAGAAATAACTGAAATTCACAACTCAATTAATTTTTTTATTGTAACACCCACCGGGAATCCTACCGGGACTCATACCCACGTCGTAGGGCCCACGTCATGGCATGTCACTCACAAGGTACTGTTCCCCCCCCTGGGATTTTATTTCGCCTCCGTGGAGTTTTGAACCCTTGACCTAGGGGATAAGTACATTGTTCTTGCAACATCCACTACCATTGAGTTAAGTGTGTGTCGCTTGTAATGTAACACCGGCCCGGCCCGCCGTTTGGTTTAGTCTACTGCCAAAAAAATGGTAGATGCGTCCAATGCTTAATGAAACGGGGGTTGGGGTGTTACATAGTCACATTAGACATACTATTCATTACATTGCATGCATAGCATAGATTTTAAATTGTAATAAACATTCATACACGATATAGCATGCTATGAATTCACAACAACGCAACCAAGTATTCATATGAGACACATACATTCCTAGCATGCTTCTAAATAATAAATAACAGTAAACACAGAGCCATGTTTCATATTCAAACCAAAATAGTGCTAAAAAGTTTTAGATAGTCATTCACACCTATTATTATACTCTTCACGTCCTAACTCTCGTCTTAATGGTTACAAATTTTCAACCTAGTAGTTTAACATGTAAATCTTCATCAGTATAAGTATTCACATTGTTCTTAACTTCTAAAATCATTATTAAGTGATCTACATGATATATGACACACAAATAAGTCATAATCGTCAAATACTATGGTGATTGGGAAAAAAAATTGAAACTTTTGTCATGATCGCGATATTCGAGGTTGTCATTATGGCAATGCAATAAGCTATAGTGTCTAATTCTCAGAAAATGCATTATTGGTGTGTTTCTTATTTCTTCTTGCACGAGGGACTTTATGCATTGTTCTTAAGATCTAAAAATACGTATTTAAATAGATAAAAGGTTTTATACCTAGGTTTTATTCGTTGCTCAATTTGTTCGCCTTGCCAAAATGTCACAAACAACAATTCTAAGGGTCTATGGTGTACAGAGAACAAAAACAATATTTAATAGTCATCACAATCGATTGCATTCATGGTAAATCATATTAAGAACTTAGATAATCCTCTGAGAGATAGTTCTTACCTTACAACACATTCTAGCATGGAT
Organism: Tinospora cordifolia; assembly: GCA_030144865.1. Classification (NCBI taxonomy): domain Eukaryota; kingdom Viridiplantae; phylum Streptophyta; class Magnoliopsida; order Ranunculales; family Menispermaceae; genus Tinospora; species Tinospora cordifolia. Next base: position 9,049 of record JAJIYU010020350.1, on the reverse strand, counting down.
CTAGGGTTTTATTACAAGACTGCAGTGTTCTTGTGCAATTTTTCCCTTAACGACGCTTGTGGGATCGCAAGGAGAAGGTTGACTTGTGTGGATTGGACTTAGGGGACAAGTGTGAGAACAAAACAATTGACTATCGGCATTAGGGTTTTGTTCTAAGAGGAATGTGCGCGATTGTAGGATGAACAATGAAGATTACATTTTTTTTTGCGCACATTATAATATATAGACAACTCAATGCACTTATTTCCATTCCTATTTTCAATTGCAGGACAACGGTCTTTGGTTCGAGGGTCATGGTCTCAACATTGCTCTTAATCGTAGGACTACAACCCCAAACCACAATCCCACGCCCTTGCGAGGATTTTCATGAATTTTTATTGCAGGACTGCGGTCCCAATTTGGGGACCGTAGTCCTACAATGTCTTTTTTTGCAATGCTAATGGGATTAACATTCTTTGGGGTATCACAAGAAAACTTCATAACGTGTCTAAGACCATAGTGTCAAGCAGAGACTCTTGATTCACCTCGCAATTCTAACAAAGTCTAGAGATGGAGTTGGGCACCAAATTCACCATTGGTACCGCATTTCATCCTCAAGTCGATGTTCAGTCAGAGAGAGTCATTTAGACACTAGAAGACATGCTGAGGTGTTGTTGTATCCTTGATTTTAAGGGCAACTGGAGTAAGTACCTACACCTGGCAGAGTTTGCCCAAGCAAGTATAAAGATGGCTTCGTATGAAGCTCTTTATGAGAGACCTTGCAAATCACCAACCTATTAGGCTAAACTTGAGGACCACATGTTTACTGGGCCAAACTTGGTAGAAGAAATAAATAACCAAGTCAAACAGATACAAAAGAGATTGGCCACAACACAAAGTAGACAAAAGAATTATGCAAACAAAATGAGGAAATCCCTAGAATTTCAAGCAAGTGGTAGAATATTCTTGAGAATAAGCCCCGAGAAAGGGATTAAGAGGTTCGGATGTAAAGGAAAACTATCGCTTAGATTTATTAGTCTATTTGAGATACTTAAAAGAATTGAAGAATGCGCCTACGAGTTGAACTTACCAAATCAAATGTCCTCAGTACACAATGTGTTTCATGTGTCGATCCTTGGGAAGTATGAACCTGATCCCTCTCACATAATCCATTGGTAAGAGGTAAACATCCAAGATGATGCCACTTATGAAGAAGCGACAATTAAGATCCTTGATCACAAGGTGCAAAACCTAAAAATGAAGGACATTCACTTGATCAAAGTTCTTTGAAAACATCATGGGGTAGAAGAAGCCACTTGGGAGCTGGATAATGCATGATGACTAAGTACCCATACCTCTTCACTAGAAGTACTTGACTGAATGACGCCTAAGGAAATTAGCACAAATTTCGAAGATGAAATTTTTTTTAAGAGTGGTAGGTTGTAATACTCTAAAATTGGTACGAAATTTAATAAATGAGATTAAATGAAATAAGTTATCAACTTTGAAAATATTGTGGAATTTTCAGTGCAATCCTAATGTGTATTTCAATTTAGAAAAATCGCCAAAATAAGAAATAAAAAATGGAAATAGAAATAGAAAAAATAAAAATAAATATGGTTTTGTGCCACACTAACACTGTAGCAAAATCGCTACCACGGTAACGTCGTAATTTTTCTTAAAAAAAAGGAATGTGCAAAAAAGGGACCAAGTGGTTAACATGGTACCCTACCGCGGTAACATGGTGAAAACTCTAAAATTGTGTGCGAAAAATGAATTGAAAAGTGCGTTCAAAGTCCCCAAAACCCTACTTACTAATTTATGTGCACAAGATTAAAGAATTAGTAGGCTTCCTGCACTGAGAATGCCCCAAACTTGTTAAATCCCACTCATTAGAACTCTGTATAAACCCTATCTAGGTTCTCATTCTCTTCATCCTAGTAAGAGCTGACAAGTCCTTCTTACTTTCTCTGCTTCCCTCTTAGCATCTCTTTTCTTTCTTGAGCTATTCTAAATAGCAATTAGAGTAGTAGTAACAAGACGCTGTACAAATTTTTGTGTTAGCAGTTGGAGAGATCTAAAGGCAATTCAATTGAAGGTTCAAGGAGTTTGATATTAAAGGTGGAGATAATTTTCAACTTTTACTTTATTATTTTGATTTAAATAAGATTTATATGTATTTGATGCCTTGAATATGCATGATTAATTATTATACATGTCACGTAAAATATACATACTTAGGCTTACATTAATAAATATGTACCTAATGTGATGATATAATCAATGTTATGTTGTTACCATGCTCGTACATTTAATTCTTGTTTAAATTCAATTTATTTACATAAACGTTATGTTTTTATACTTAATCAAAGATTAATTGAGATTCTAACCATGTACTAGCATAAGGAAGGATTTTTTATGTGTGTTCTAACAATGTTGGACCTTTGAGTTAGAATTGAGTGTCAGGATTGATCTTAGAGTGAATTGGGTTTCAGGAGTGATCCCACTTCACAAAGAAGGGTTTGAGTTTCAGGAATGATCTCTCTACCTAGATCTGGAACACAAAGATTAATCCCTTTCAGTCTTATTACATCTAAAAATCATAATCTATTTGAATTACATAATATTTTAAAAGTGCTTGACATATTTGTCTTATTTGTTGAAATAATAATTTAAATATTTGGAATGATCTACTAGGCTTCAAGTTCACCTCTTCTTTCTAACCTTTCAAGAAATTGATATATCAATACCTTATAAAAGACTCTCAAATAAATTTTGAGATTTTATTAAATTATAGGGCATGTTAGCCCAATTTATTTTATTCATGTTTTGAGATTATTTTACGCTGTAAAAAATACAAAGGTCATGTACCTTTAAATTTTGAAAATAATTAATGATATGAAATTATTTTGTTTAAATGTTTCTAAATGTTTATTTTTTTTCTTAATTATTGTATGAGTTAATATTATTCAGAAACTCTCAAGGATTTGGAAAGAGAAAAAAGAAAAAAAGATAACATAAAACGAGATCCGCCTCCCGAACGAACCAAAAATAGAAAAAAATTATCATCGGATGAAGTGAGTCCGGAGCACGAGAGGTGGGGTATTATATAAAATGAGATAAAATTAAATTAAATAATAACTAATTTTAGTTATATCTAATATTAGGTGTCAAACACTACCCTTTGGCCATGTTTGTTACATGGGATAGGAATAGGATAGGACAAAAAATTGTCCTAATCCGGTGTTTGGGACTACATAGGATTGGACAAAAAATTGTTCGGACCCACTTATTTATCCTATGTTGGTGGAATAACTCAAACCCACCATTTTTTGTGGGATTGAGTTATCCTATCTAAAAAAAAAATTGACTTATTTTTTTAAAAAAAAAATTTTTTTTTTAAATTTTCATATCTCGTCCTATCTCATTCTATCATATCCCATCAAAATAATTTTATCTCATCCTGTGCACCAAACGGACCCTTTATGTATATTAAGGAATCCTTTGACTAATATACACTTTTGCTTTCTCTATATCATAAACCTCAAACAATTAATCAACCAAGCAGGTTCTTCCGGCTCTGCCTCTTTGCTTGATGGGCAATGGATTTGCCCTTTTGCTCGTAATGTTGCTTGATGGTTTGTATTAGAGTCGGTTTAAATTAATATTGTCAAGGTTGAAATGATATACCAGAATAGTAAAAGTCTTAATATCATATATTTATATCTAAAAGCTACCAAGAAAGATATTAAAAGAATATATATATTAAGTTAAATTTTTAGATTTATAGCTCATAGTCCTCACGCACATTTATAAATTTACAACCATTCGAACGTAGGCAAACACTTAAATTTACTAAAAGAAAATAATATAATCTTTACTTACAAAAAAGGCCTAAGTGCTTTGTAATTGAAATATAAAAAGGCTATAGTTGAACCATGATCCAATGGATCCCACTTGTTGAATCGCGATTATAGTGATCTTTTTTTTTTTTTTTTTTTGACATAGTTATAGTGATCTTTCAATCCTGCGAAGGATGTAATCATTGTGTAGAATTTTACAATTCTGCAAATTTAGATCAAGATACCAGCGATATTGGTTTTAGATCAACCACTCAACCAGCATCTATAAATTACTAACTACAAAATAAGAAATATTAAGTAATTTTCTTTAATTCTATAAATAGTTTTGTTTTATATATTCTTTCCAATATCTAGTAGAGTCAGTAGAATCAGATGTAGTTGACCTACATCTATTGGGCCATGCCCAGGTGTTAAAACTTGATAAGTAATCAAACATGTGTACACATGAATAGACTACTACATAACCTAAAATGGACGTCAATCTCACGTTAGATAAAGTTGTTAGAAAACACAATAGGGATGACTAGTGAAGACTCAAGTATTCAATGGAGTAATGATTGTAAGTTGAGTAGAACAAATGCAATAGATTAAGGCAAAAGTTTCACTTAATCTCCTTAAGAAAATTGTGTCTCATTAAGGTGCTCATAGTATATAAGATTTGTCCTACAAGATATAGCAATCTTATTTTATACAATTGTAGCACTTCCGTTCACTGTAATAGCTGAACCAAAATCAACGTATGCCACTCACAAATAAATTACATATGCTCAAAAATAGAAAAGAGCAAGAGAAAAATAGAAAGAGAAGAAAATAAAATGAAATCTATGATTTCTTGATTAAAATAAATTACAGAAAAGGGTTATCTATTTATAAGCATATCGTGGCTAATCATGGTACCTTTTAGACATCATTAAATCACATCTTTTAGCTTATGAATACGATATGATGGTGCTAATCATCACTTATCATTGTGCATCGTTAGATCACACCAATTAAATCTTAGTCTCAATCTAATATTTATAATCACATCAATCTATTTTTGCATCATTGGGTCGTATTTATCCATTCAGATTCATTTAATGGTCTTGATCGCCACACCTGTATCTCTTGCCAATAGATCATGATCTATTAAACCAAAACCCAAGATCATTAAATTTGGATGTTACCATGATGATCTCCATCGTGTGATTTTGACCATTACATCCAAATGCCTTCAAACCGTACGTGTGAGCCGCATGTCATGTGCCATGTGTCATGAGTTACCTATCGCGAGCCTCATGCTACATGTTGTATGTGTGTCTTTCACGTCACCCCTTAGGCTTTCTTGATTGTGATTGTAAGATAAAAATTCAAAACTTGAGATCTTCCTTTACTTATAAACCACATTTGAAATTTCTCACTTTCCTACATGGGACTAAACAATTTTTTAAATAAAACACATTAGTTTACACTTAACAAATATGCATATTTGCATTCAATTTCTCATTCATACATCCATGATTTTAATTAAATAATTTTACAATATGAATTTTCACATTTCAAAGACTAAGAATTACCTTAGTCCCATTAAAAAATGCTTGTTGGCACTCACTTAAATATTTTGTTAAATATGACAAAAAATCACTTTAAAAAGTGATTTTTCTAACAATCTTCTACATAAATGAAAATTAGATCATTTTATATTTTATCGTCTCCTGAATAAATGAATTTTTTATACATTTTTGAAAATAAATTTTAATGCAAACTCTAAAGTGAGTATTGGTGGAAATGAGGTGCATCAAAATAGGTAGTTTATAGTTTTTAACCTTTCCTAATGTAGCACCATTGAATTTGCTAGCCAATTAGTGGTCATGATGTCTTAAACTGTTTGATTGTTTGTGCAACCCAAGGCACCAATGTACATATAATTCAATTTGGAAAATTTTAATGCACACGATTGTGTTCCTTATGGCCCTAACTCAAACAAAGCCTAGTGGCCCTTGGCCATTAACCGTGAATTGGTTGCTTCATCAATCAAGAAACTCCATGAGGAAATTATAAAAAATGTTAGAATAATTAACTTAATAACATAATTATTTGTGCTTTTTTTACTTAATTACAATAATGTCGGATATTATTAATTATTATCAAAAATACCGGAATATATATAGTGATGTTCTTCTTCTTCATTAATGTATAATGTTGAAGCATCGACGGCGAGGGTTTTTGCAGTAGTGACGAGACGGGATGAGAGGCTGATCAGGAGAGGTGATGATGAACGTCGGTGATAAGGGTTTTTTATTACTTCATTTGCAGTAAAGTGGAGGTGGTGATGAGAGAAGTTGAGTCTATGTTGCAACTGCGACGGTAGTCCGTTTAACAATAAAGGCATAGAAAAAGCAAGACAAAGATCTACATCTTCTTAGATTCAAAATCGTTTTCTATGGATAGATCGATTGATCAAAGAAAGAAGTGAAGAAGAAGAAGAAGTAGAAGTGAAGAAAAGAAGCAATCGAGCTTGGTACTTTCTAGTGGGATCTTGACGATTAAACAGAGAGGTGATCATAGAGGAGATGCAGTAGCGAGGGATCTCAGCGATCAATCTTCATCGTTTTTGGGTTCCAAAACTTCATCGTTCCAAGAAGAAGGAGAAGAAGAACAAGAAAAAGATGAAGGAGGAGGAGGGAGGCAGGATTTCATCGTTGGGATCTCAACGGCCAAGCAGAGAGGCTGTCACAGAGGACTCAGTGGTCGAGTAGAGAGGTGGTCACAGAGGAGATGCAGTGGCAAGGGATCTCGGCAGTCGATCTTCATCGTTTCTAGGTTCTAGATCTTCATCGTTCCAAGAAGAAGGAGAATAAGAAGCAGGAAGAAGAAGAAAGAGGGAGGTAGGATCTCAACGGTCAAGCAGAGAAGCAGTCATAGAGGACTCGATGGTTAAGCAGAGAGGTAATCACAAAGGAGATGCAGCGGCAAGGGATCTCAGCAATCGATCTTCATCGTTTTTGTATACCAATTGTATACCATCTTTAAAGATTGTACACATTGTATCCCATTTTATATCATTGTATACCACTTTTAGAGATTGTATACCAGTGTATCCCATTTTTATGTCAACTATATACCATTGTATTATATTTTTAGAGATTGCATACATTGTGTCCCATTTTTATACCATTTTTAGAGATTGTATACTATTTTTAGAGATTGTATACCATTGTATCCTATTTTTATATTAATTGTATACCATTGTATCACATTTTTATATCAACTTTATACCATTGTATTCCATTTTTAGAAATTGTATATCATTGTATACCATTTTTAGAGATTGTATCTCATTTTAATACCAAGTGTATACCATTGTATCCCATTTTTATAAGTTAAATGTTATACCAACTATATACCAATTTTTAATATAGTAATAATTGTTAATTAATAGGTTTTGTAGCATTGTATACCAACGTTATATGAACTGTATACCAATATTATATTATTGTTTATAAATTAAATATTATACCAATGTTTTACCCACTATATATTAGTGTTATACTAATAGTTGTTAATCAATAGTTTTCAATAGTTTTGTTATTAAGTTTCTAGTATTTGTATAAAAATGAAAATAACGGTATTTTTGTAATTATCTCTATTTTTTTATATAGAAATGTGTTTTTCCAAACTCCATTACTGCTAATATGTTAATAAATGGACCATGTACATGTTTAACGGGCCCATTTTGCTACTTAGGCTTTTTTTACTAGTTTATTTTGTTTATTTGTTTGTTTTTATTTTTTATTTTTTTAAAATTGGGGCTTTATTCTTTGGGAAAAATAAATTTCTATACAAAAATAAAAATAAAAATAATTATATAAATGCTGGTTCTGTATATATATATATATATATATGTACATATCAAAAATACCATAAACTATTAATTAACAACTCTTAGGATAACATTAGTATATAGTCTGTATAACATTAATATAACATTTAGCTTATAGAAAATAGTATAATATTTGTGTATAATTAATATAAGGTTGATGTACAATGCAATAAAAAATATTGATTAACAACTATTAGTATACCAATAGTTGGTATATAGTCTATATAGCACTGGTATAAAATTTAATTTATAAATAACAATATAATATTGGTATAAAGTTGGTATAACAGTGGTATATAGTGCTATAAAAATTATTGATTAACAACTATTAATATACTAAAATTTGGTATACAATCAGTATAATATTAGTATGCAGTCTGTACAACATTGGTATAACATTTAACATTGGCGTATAATTTATATAATATTAGTATAAAATTTTGTAAAAACTATTGATTAACAACTATTAATATACCAAGATTGATATATAGTCAGTATAACATTAGTGTACTTTTAGTATAACTTACAAAAATGTGCTACAACTACCAACAAGACAAACCCTAAACCATCCTCTATAATTCTATTCCACCAATCCACCTCCCCTTCAACATGAGGAAGAAACCCTAAATCCCGATCAGAACATCGACGAAAGATCTCAACTTCGACTTGTGACGACCCATAATTTGATACACAAAAATTTATGGGTTTGATACATTTATTTTTCTAGAATTTTAATGAAAACACATGAAATTTCTCAAAATTTTCTAATTTTAAAATTTTTATTAAAAAATTAGAATAATTGAAAAAAATATAATTTTGAGAAGAGAATATATAAAATTATAAGGGAAATATAATTGTTAGAGAAATATGATTTTTTGAAATGATTACTGAATTTTTGGAGTAATTATTGAATTTATGGTGTAATTAATTCAATTTTGAGAGAAAATTGTAAATTTTGGTTGAATATTCAATTTTTTGGAACATAAATGTGTAAATATTGAAAATTGTGTATAATTAGAGATTTTGAAGAAATTGATGAATCAAATAATTATAATAATAATAATGAGGAAAAAATGAAATTTGAGTATGTACATGTATATATGTAACACCCCGCCTCCCAAGTCCCATCTTCCACGTCATCTGACGGTTCAATTCTATTTAATCAAAATCTTGGGATGCCCGGGAGACGGGGCCTGTGCTACATTTTCTTCTTCTTAGACTCAAATGCATTAGATTTCCTGTGTACATTAGTCTATGTACAAAAATAACATCATAATAAAGTAAATTCTTCATTTGATCATTTAACAATTTCAATTACAATATTCCATTACAGCGAAAACTAAAT
>JAJIYU010020349.1:0-10438 GCA_030144865.1 Tinospora cordifolia | reverse complement strand
ACTTGTGAGAAGGTTCCATGTTCTCTGCTCTGTGGAGGATGTAGAAATCCATTTTCAGCTATAGAAGATGTAGTATAACTTTGTTTCTACAGAATGTATATCTTTTCTATTGTGTTCTATTGATTTCTCAGTCTCTTGTTTGAGATCTTTGTCTGAGGTTTACCAAGACTCAAATCAAGTAAAAGCTCAGGCATTAAATTGTGCATTGCTATTGCAAAATCTGGCCTTTCATAATATGGTGTGGAAAGTAGATGGGTTGATATATCATGGAGATCTAGCAACACTAGACATATCTCTAATAAGGCGTCTTTCTATGAAAAATTGAGAAAAATCAACGAAGAATCAAGAAAATTTTCTTATTGTTCATAACATAGCTGTGATTTCCTTAACTTTAGTCATCTAGAGAAGTTTTTTGTCCATTCTCTAAATAAAAAAAAAAAAAAAAAAAAGATGAGGTAGTATATGAAGGTTGGGAAAACATTTTCTGGAACTCTTTTTGGCAATCAAACACAAAAGAATAATTTTTTTTTTTTTTAAATAATGAACACCCCAAAGATAAAATGAAATGAAACAAAACCTTGTAACTTTGTATGTTGGGCTTGGTGACTTTAGAAAGTCAATTTCCAATGCTGACAATGGAAACTAACTAAATTTTTTTTACTAAAACTTAATTCAACTGTAACAAGGAAAATGTTGATCTGATAGTGATTTCATGCTGCCCTTCTTGACCGGTTATAGATACGGTTGGAGCATTTTAATTGACTTGTGTCCTGAAACCCTGCATTTTTTTGTTCCCTTTTTGACTGGGATCCTTGGATCACTGAGTTAGTAAATTAGTTTACTGGCCTTAGAACAGACCTGTCAATGTAGTAAAAAAAAGAGAGCCATTTAAATTCATTTTAAGACAAGTTGCCCCTGATCCTTGAGCATGAATAAGTGACAAAGTGTAATTGTATGATATATATATATATGTTTTGGGAGGACGGACATGATGCTTGTGTATTAACAAGAAGGAGATTCACTAGCGAATGGAAACATGGTAGAGAGTTAGGACTAGCAGGCTTATTTGGAAGAGCTAAGCATAATAGAGAAGGAATTAGACACAATATAAAAGATAAATACTCTAAGTAGCGTATTTATCTGTTCAATATGAATGAGTCTAAAGTGTAAGTTTCTAGTTTCCGTGGACCGGAAGAAATCAAAACTGTTAGAATTGGCTTTTGTAGATGTATTACTCCTTCAAAGATTCTTTGTATCTTCTCGAAAGATAGCTCATATTTGCTTAAAAATAAATAAATAAATAAAATCTAGAGCTCTTTTATCTTGAGGGAAAAAAAATAATGATTTTCAAGTAAGCGTATGAAGTATATGCTTATTTATTTAATTTTTTGACTATTTGGTATATTAAATCTCTTTTATGTCATCTCTTTACATTCTCTTTTATATTTTTTAGGTATCCAAACCTCATAAGAAGCATAGACATGGATTAAGTGTACAAATAAAGGATGGTCAATTTTTGAAAGAGAATGTAAAGGTAAAGGCCTTATTATTTTCTTCGTTTGTCAAAAACTTGCCATATGCATCCAATAAATCATTTTCGCTCTTAATGTAATTTTTTATGTGATACATAGGATGGTAAGAAAAGTCTAAAAGAAGACAACAATAATTCCCAAGTAAGAGATATAAATTTATTTTGTATTGTACAAATGACTATATATTAGTGTGATTGAGTAATAATGGCAATATTTTTTGTTATATGTAGGTACAAGGCAATAATTTCAAGTGTAAGTTGTTGAGTTGGATGAGCACAAAAGATGTAGCTGGAGAGGCTGAAATTGAACCAAAAAGTCCAAAAGCTTTGGTGCATTTTATTCCACCCGGTTCGGATTGTTGGAAAGTATGGGTAAAAAAAAGTAGTAGTAAAAAATACATGTCTCCATCGAAGTAATAGTGAGATGCAAATTTTGGCACTTTGGGTAGTGCAATAGCATGACCTTCAAAATACATTTCTATAGTTTGATGTTATATGTTCTTTTCTTGTTTGTTTGAAATTGATTCATTTGAAACTTCATATGAAAATAATTTTCAAGCTTGTAATATGTCTAATTTGTAGTTTTTATTTATTTTTTTTTTTTATGTTTATGTACATTCAAATATATTTTTCAAGGAGAATTATTGGTTGTTAAAAATATATTTTTAGATGACAGGCATAGTCCGTAATTAACAGGAAAGAAACACATTGTTAAATAGCATTTTTTGACGGGATTAAACCATGGTAGAAATAATTAATTTTTGACAACCGCTTAATCTATAACGGTCGACTTGTCCATGGTAAATTGCTATCAACCATGGGCATTGTTTGTTATTAAAAAGCTTTTTGGTTGTAGTGATATCACTATTCATATTACTCTACAAAGTTTGTTTTAACATTTTCAGGAATTTTTACCTAGCTAACTATTTCTATTCATGAGAAAATTGGGAGTGATTTAAAGATAGTAATTGAGTTATCTTTGTTTTCCATTTGTATGTGACATACATTGGAAAGCAAATGAGGACTTGGTCTTCAAAGAAAAATGGGTCAGTCCTTCCAACTATTTGAAAATTAGTAACTTTGTTAAGTCAGTTTGACCTCTTCCGCTTAGAGGCCCGCAAGGTATCACGATTAGTTTTAGTGTTGTCAAATCCGTTGGTACCCAAGTGGTTTCTGCTATCTCAAGTAAGCAATCAAAATCATCTCGTAATGTTGGTTGATTCCAACAAATAGCACAGGTTTTCATCCAATTGGCAAAATGTTGGTTTGAAGAAGATGTCACCAATATTGATGATACCAAGGTTATAGCTTTTTATGTAGTTCTTGTTGGGTTTTACAACATCAATCAATCAAATATAATACAATCAAATTTCTATTCAATTTTCAAAAAATTATTTATAAGACAATCGATTTTCACTCAATCTCTCAATCTCTTTACTTCAATTTATTTCTTCAAACTCTCTTATTCACAAATTACAGACCTTACTTATTTATAAAACAAATAGTCTTTTTTAAACATGTTTCTAACACAATTAAGAAAACTAAAACCCAACTATAACTCAAAACCCAACTAACTATTAGAAACTTCAATAATGGAAGTCTATTATTTAAATTGACTTAGTTTCCATGTTTGAGTTTTAGTCATCATCTTGGCCAGAACTCCAACAAATAATTTACCAATCATCCACAAGCCATTCTTGAACTTGTTGTAGTATAACCTATATTGGCTCTGCCTAACCATGTATTTCATAAATGACATACATGTCACCAATCTAATTAACTATCAACATTATGAGATAACCTTTCCAAATCTTCGTCAATCCACCCCTAGGTTTATAGTGACATCCAATCAAATCTAATGCACCCAAAGAAATCATGTTCCTCAACACACTCAAAATATTTCTTACCTTTGTCAATACCCACATCAACCCATTTGAAGTCTTATTAATTTTGATGTTTCAATTCTTTCAATGTTGCATGAACTATTGTCTCCCATAAAGACTTTAATAATGCAATGACCTATATTTTTTGATATTGAGTCGACAGGTTTGACGTATATTTTCATATATCAATTAATGAATTATAAATAAAAATACATGATTTTACGAGAATTGTATAAATTAATTTTTTTTCATTAAATGAAAATACGTGATTTTCATGGCAATGGTATTAATTAATGTGTGTATTAAATAAAAATAAAATAAGTAAATAATGATAATAATTATTTAGTGGGGCTTATAAGTGGAAAAAAATTAAAAAAATGAAATGAATTTATGCAATAAATTAATTCTTGCATATATATATATATATATATACACATACATACATACATACATACATACATATGTAATGATAAGGATGAGTGTGTGGAAAAAGAAAAAAAATTAAATATATAAACAAGAGGATAACATGAATGAGTTGGAGAATGAGAGCGACAAGAGCGTTATCTTCTCAATAACCTACTTAAACTATTCTATATAAAGTCATCCCTCATTTCACTTCTTTGCTCACAATTCCATCCAAGAGGAAATCCAAGAGTGAGGAAAAAAAAAGAGGAAATTTGGGAGAAAATGAAAGAAGAAAGAAAAAAAGAAGGAAGAAGAAAAGCGAAGGAAAAAGGAAAGAAAGTTATGAAAGTTATGAAAGTTATGAATTACAATTTTCCTAGCGTGATTTTCAATAAAAACATTAGTAAATTGTGTGCTCCAAAACTAGGGTGTAATTTCATTAGGAGTAAAACTACACTATATATATGTATTATTGTGTTCAGATCAACGAATAATATATAGATATGTACTTTGTTTGTACCCATGTAGGCCCTAAGAATTTATATAATAGTTGAAAGTCGACACATAGCACATAGGGGTATAGTGATTAGGGGTATAGTGATTAGCACTGAACTTTTAGTTGGCGGGTACTGAAATGTTTAGAATAAGAATTTTGAACTCAATGACACTAAAGTTAAGATTTTTGGAGGTCTATTGATATATTAAATTTACATTTATGTGATTTGAGGATTAATTAATAAATATAGAAAAAATGTATATTGGGTTATATAATGTTAAATAATAGAAAAAATATTATATAATATTGTATAATATTAGGAAATGCTTATAGGGAAAAATACGTAACATAGAAAATAATTAAAATTTTCTATTTACTGTATGGAACTGCCAAATTTATGAACATGACTGGTTATTATATACCAAAAGTAGAACGCATGTCGATGATATAGGGTGTTGGTATTTCAATTCAATATTAAGGGCTTAATTGCACTAATTGACCCTGTTGACTACATTGACCCTATTGATCATACAGGCCGACTAGTGTTAGGCTTGATTAGAGTTGACCCTATTGACCAAATATATAAATGGACCATAATTGATTGAGTCAATCCTTTGATTGACCAAACATCATAAAGTTAGATTTGGCCAAATTTCAAGTAGATATTAACAAAACTCCGTTGATCATGTATGATCAAACGTTAGCAGGACGTGACTGGTTACGAGAAGAGCACCGAGAATTGAGCATCCTTATAAATAGTGTTTTCTGATTTTTCACTTAAACTTGTTATTCTGTTCATAAATGAAATATTATGACATATTGTAATCCATTTACAATCTTTAAATGGGTTTTTAAATGAAAATGTGCACTGAGTCTCAAGGTCCGAGTGCAGGTTAGAGGATTGGATGTGGTCATTAAGGACCAGAAGCCATCATACCTGGGGGTACATTCTGTGCAAGTCTATCAATTGGTTCCCCTATTGAGAATCTGAGGCTGTCATACATGAATAATGAGCTGGTAGATCCCTATGATATGATATGAGAATATTCTAACTGTTGGGTACACCCACTTGAGTGGATTTATTATTGTTTTTTAGGCTATTAAGAATTTTGGCATGTGTTTTCAACATTAAAACCATTTTCAAAATGGAACGTGTACGACCACATCGTGGATTTAGCATTCATTAAATGTTGCATTAATTCGCATATTATTTATGTGCATGCATACATGACATTATTTTATAGAATTCCTGTTCTAAGTTATAGATTAGACTATATTACTCACTGAACCACTGTGGACAAATTGACTCACTACTTTAACATTTCAAGTTCTTTTACTGTGAATAAAGGCAAGAAACTGGTCATCACGTAGTGTGCACTTCGTTTATTTTGGTAGTTTCTTCACGTGGTTTACTATTTTAAGAATTAGTATGATATATAGAAAGTGAAAAAAAAATATTGTAGATATTTTGAGTATTACATTTCTACTACTGCTACATAAAAAAGACTGTACATAAATACTTTTTATTTAACTTAAAAATTTTTACTGTAATTAATTATTTAGCTACTTTCGTATCTTTTGTGATACTTTAATGATGTTGTGTATGGATAAAAAAGAGGCTTAATAGTATTTTTGGCAAGCTCGGTTTGCTAGTGAGTTTGTCAGGGCATTGTGCTAGTCGACTCGCTTTTCACCTAAGGGAAGGGGTCCTTGTCACACCCCACCAAGCCCACCGGTCCCACCGGACCTATGCCGCGTGGCGGTCGCATGGCGCACCTCGTGGCGGCTGTGACTCACTAGGTACTGTCCCCTCCCCTAGGGGTTTTCCTTCGCCTCCACAGAGATTCGAACCTAGGACCTGGGGCTTAAGTACCTAGTTCATTCCTCATCTGCTACCATTGAGCCAGCAGCTCAATGGTAGCAGATGAGGAATGAACTAGGTACTTAAGCCCCAAGTCCTAGGTTCGAATCTTTGCGGAGGCAAAGAAAAACTCTTAGGGGAGGGGACAATACCTTTGAGTGACCACGTAGCACAGAGTGCCCTAAGGGAGTTCTGTGGGCCCAGGTTGGGGTCGTCATAATAAAAAGGCGTCTTTTTATTGTCACACCCTACCGATCCCACCGGACCTACGCCGCATGGCACACCGCGTGGCGGCTATGACTCACTAGGTACTGTCCCCTCCCCTCTGGGTTTTCCTTCACCTCCGCAGAGATTCGAACCTAGGACCTAGGGATTAACTACCTAGTTCATTCCTCATCTGCTACCATTGAGCTACCATTGAGCCATACCTAGTTCATTCCTCATCTGCTACCATTGAGCTGCCATTGAGCCATGGCTCAATGGTAGCAGATGAGGAATGAACTAGGTACTTAAGCCCCAAGTCCTAGGTTCGAATCTCTGCGGAGGCGAAGGAAAACCCCTAGGGAAGGGGACAGTATCTAGTGAGTCACAGCTGCCACGCGGTGCGCCATGCAGCCGCCATGCGGTGCGCCATGCAGCTGCCACGCGGCGTAGGTCCAGTGGGACCGGTGGGCCCGGTGGGGTGTGACAGTCCTAATAATGTTGGTATCAGAGCCCAATCAATTAAGGCATAAAATTGTTGTTAACCTAAAGAACCTTTGAGTAATCACGGATGTTAACAAAACCCTAAGAATGATTTAGAGTAACATAACAGAATTATGAACAAAAACTTTCTAACTTTTGACTGACTGGAAGAGGAACTGAGTGAGAGTGCCATATCTGAGGGAAATTAGACTGTCATTGGGAGTTAGTGAGTTTTAAGACTTAGAATTGAACCTTGTGGATTAAACTATCACTTGGAGATTGTTATCTTAACATGTAGTTACCTTTTGTTACAAACATTCAAAGTTATGATCTGCTTAATCTTGGAAATGATGGAAGTTTAATGTTTTATGCAGACCACAATGCCTCCTCAACGTGAGAGACCACGTAGGATCTTAGAGCTGGTGCCACAACCATCACCACCTCTAATCCAGCTTGAACAGGATCCTATACAGAGGCTTGAGGCTATGATCGGGGCATTCATTGAGGCTATCAAGCCCAGACAACCTTAGTGAGAGAAAGACTGGATAAGATTGATGCTGAGCTAGTAGTACCCCCTATACTAGTTGTACCTAAGATCGGAGTGGATGAGAGGGCTATAAACCACGCAGAGGTAGCCCTTGTGAGACAGGGATATGAAACTACTCATGATCGTCTCCTAAAGAGGTTTTTGAATCCGTGACCCAAGGAGTTTCATGGGGCTCTGAGTTTGGACGCGGCAGAGAACTGCTTCTCAGTATTGAGAAGAACGCAGGGACGTTGAAGTTATCTGAGGAAAACCAGGTACTCTTTGCTGCACATATGTTTGAAGATGAAACAACCATTTGGTGGAAGGCCACCTGGACGATAGAGGGGCAGATTAGTTCATGAGCCCAATTTCGGGAATATTTTTGAGTACTTATGTTCTTGAGATAGCGAGGGAGCATAAGAAGGTGGAGTTTTTGACCCTGTGATAGGAGGATATCTTGACTAGGGAGTATAACTACAGATTTCTCCGACTGGAGGCTTATGCACCCGATTTAGTGGGTAACTTGAGGGAGAGAGTAGGATTCTTCCGTCAAAGGGTGAGGGTCAATATCAGGCAGGCGACATCAACTTTTGGTGAGGCCACCTTTGAGACCATTCAGAGGTAGGCGTTACAATTTGAAATTGATGGTAAAGATGAGCGCTTGGTGGTCTAAATAGTACAAGGTGCCACCATGCAAATGCCGCCGCAGTTATAACCCCAGTGATTGACTTAGGGTAGTTATCGAGATGGACCCCGAACAAGTAGATACCCAACAAAGAGGAAATATTCGGGGGGACAATCCATAAGGGAGTAGAGTCAGCCATCTCCCATAGTCCCGATTGCCACCAACCCGGTCTAGACATATCAGCCGGTGGGACAACCACTGACCATGTATGGGCCCCGAGGTAGAGGCCGAGGCAAAGACTGAAATTTAGGTTATAAAGGTTATGGGCTGGGCCAGGCATATCAGGCTGAGCAGGGACGTCAGATTTTATGTTGTCAGTGTGGTCAGCCAAACCACAAACGATATGACTACCCTATACTTGTTCCAGCTTCCAGTTCACCCACCACCACTGTTATTCGAGGGAGAGCACAGACAATCACACAGCCTGATCCAGAGGCTACCACGACTCTGGTAGAAGGTACCATTTCTATTTTAAATTCTACTTTATATCTGTTGGTTGATGCTAACTCTACTTTATCATTAATTTCTAGACACATCGTAGATAGATTGGAACTTAGAACCCTTAGGTACCCACCTGGCTAATGTTGAGTACTGTAGCCAAAAAATGGATTTACCGTAATTTGATTTATGAGGGTTGCGTGTTGAGGTTGGGAGAATTTGAGACTATTATCGACTTTTGGGTATTAGAGTTCCTAGAGTTTGATGCTAAACTTGGGATGAAATGGCTAGTCACTTTTCATGCGCATGTTAATTGTTTTACCAAGAGGGTAGTGTTTCAGATACCAAGGCAAACTATTATTATTTTTCAGGGTAATAACTCTGATAGATTGAGAACCTGAGGCAGAATGACGACTCAATATGAGATTGATACTCTAGCTAGTCTAACCACCATAGATGAGAAACTTCAATGAGAGAGTATGGATGAGATCCCTATAGTTAGAGATTTTCTTGATGTGTTTCTTAAGGATTTAGTCAGCTTGTATCCTAAATGAGAAATCGATTCCATTATTAAGGTTATTCTAGGGACACAACCCATTTCGATCCCTCCTTATTGAATGATGCCTAAAAAATTGTAGGGATTGAAGGTCCAGCCAGAGGAATTGATGAGTAAGGGTTTTATTACCCCTAGTGTGTCACCTTCTGGTGTGCCAGTGTTGTTTGTAAGGAAGATGGATGAGAGCCTCCATTTGTATATCGACTATCGACAGTTGAACAAGGTGATAGTAAAGAACAAGTACCCTCTCACGTGCATTGATGATTTGTTTGACCAGCTTAAAGACATCGTGGTTTTAAAGATAGATCTAAGTTCTGGGTACCATCAGCTGAGGATAAGGGAAGAGGATGTACAGAAGACGACTTTTCAGACTCATTATGGGCATTATGAATTCATAGTCGTGCCATTTGGTGTGACAAATGCCCCTGCGATGTTCATGGACCTGATGTGGAGGGTGTTTCATCCCTATCTTGACTATTTTGTCATTATCTTTATTGATGACATTCTTATTTACTCGAAGACTAGGGAGAAACATGCTGAACATTTAAGGATCGCACTACAGACTCTTTGAGATCATTACTTACATGCTAAGTTTAGCAAGTGTGAGTTTTGATTCATATGGGTTCGATCTTTAGGCCATTTGGTAGGAGTTGATGGTATTTCTGTTGATCTGGCTAAGGTTGAAATTATATTAGTTGGTCGAGACCTACCACAGTGATGAAGATCCATAATTTTTTGGGTTTGGCAAGATATTATCATAGATTTGTGTAGAATTAGTTGAAGATTGTTGCACTAATGATAAAGCTTACCCAGAAGGACGCATTGTTCGTATGGACAAATAAGTGTGAGGAGGTTTTTCTTGAGCTGAAGCGTCATCTGACATCTGCGCTAGTACATGTGCTACTTGAACCCGACTGTGAGTTAGTGATTTATACAAATGCATGTGGGATAAGCCTTCGGTGTGTGTTGATGTAGGGAGACCGAGTGATTTCTTATGCCTCACAACAGTTGAAGGTGCAGTGATGTTGGCGCTCAAGATTTGGCGACACTATCTGTATGGTGAGTGTTTTACACTTTATTTTGATCATAAGAGCCTCAAGTATTTATTTTCTTAGAGAGATTTGAACATGAGGGAGAGGATATAGATAGAGCTACTTAAAGATTATGATTTTATCATTGAGTATTGTTAGTTACACAGTAGGTTATCATTGGTATAGGTGATTTATTGCATTTTATAGGAAATAAAAAGAGAATTAGGCGAAGTTTTGCATAATTAGTAGCATGAGCATGCAAGTTAGGTACTTGCATTGTTTTATTGCATTATAAGCTTTGTTTTCAAGATTTAAAGCTCTTCTATGAGAAAATGATGTTTG
>JAJIYU010020348.1:0-10443 GCA_030144865.1 Tinospora cordifolia | reverse complement strand
TCTTTAGCCATTAAATTTCACAAAATTTGCATCTAAATAAAAATAAAATAAAATAAATAATAATAAGAATGTAAATAAATAAATAAATTTTGCATGTCGGTGATGCATATACATAAAGAATAGTATGTGCAAGTATACACTATAATACAACCCAATAGGTAAATTCTTTATATAATTAATTGGGATGACTAATGTGCTTATTTCACATGTACCATAATTCTACTAAAACTTGTAGGTAGATTCTTTATATAATTAATTGGGATGACCAATGTGCTTATTTCACATGTACCATAATTCTACTAAAACTAGTATATGTAGCACTTTTTAAACTTCTTCTTAGGGACCATCTCATAACAAGTATGACATATGGAGTTCTTATCAACAAAAAAAAAAAAAAAAAAAAAAGAAAAAAAACACATTATGGAGCATTCTCTTCTTTTTTGTTTTATTTTGATAATATTTATTTAGCTTTTTTTGTCTTTCTTCTCTTTTCCTTTGTCTTTCTTCTTTGTAATAGTACCCTTTTGCTTCTTTTGTTTTATTATTATTTTTTCTAATCGCAACTAATAATGTATATTTAACTTTTTTGTCTTCTCTCTCCTTCCCTTCCTCCTTGTTACGTGCAACTGTATCCTACCTCAATTTTTTTGGTTATATATATATATAATATATTATTGATATTTTTGATATTTTACAGATACGCACACACACACACATATATATATACACGTGTGTTAAATAGGAGGTCATATTTTAAATAATTAAATAATGTAGGTGGTTAAAATACATATTTATTCTTTAAACGCTATAATCAACTTTTCAGGCTATTATATAAGATATATGAGGCTATTATATATATATATATATATATATATATCAACACTATATATTTGCCCATACATCTACATTTATATAATATATAATATAATGCAAATTATAAATTAACCTATAGAATAATGTATGCATGTGTAGGTGAACACACAACACGTTGAAGAGTATCAGTAAATAGAAAGTTAGATGTAACACTTCGGCTCTCGAACCTTTCACATTCGTCATAGACAAAATATTTTTCTTGCAACTTGAGACGTAATTTTTATCGTATGCAGTCACTCCTGCTTTTTATTCCAGAATCAGAATATTACTTTTTCTTTACATCATTTATCTCATCTATTGGTTGCATCGGACCATATTCCAAAGTACAAAAAGATGCATAAATAAACTTGCTTAGAAATAGATTAACAATAGCCATGAGATCATATAATTACTGAAAAGACTTAATTTTATATCACAATTAAGAACAAATTTGTGGGCCCGATGGTCGAGTTTTGAAAAGACAGTTACTTTCTAGCCTAGTGACCAACATCCAACAGAATTAAATATAGTGAGTCACAAACTCTACAGCTGTAAACAATTAATAAACTTCTACTATATACAACCTCAACAGTGAATTGTATCAAATTACTCCAATGGTCTTCAATTACTTGCTTGTGAGCAAGTATCTTCAATAACTCCCTAAAAAGTAGATTAGTAGGGTGAGCTCGAGAGCTCAGTAGATCATATACAACATATTTCAAACATTATTTAAGTCAAGACATAAAATATGCAAACACTTATAAATCACTAAGCGTTTCAGACATTTCATTTGTTTAGGTTGGCGTTAAGACCAAAAGAGACCTCCTCGGTATTCCCTTGTGTCCGAACCCTTGGAAGTAACGCCCCGAAGGTCAATTCTTCATCATGACACAACCTTAGGAGTGAGGTCTCATTCGATCCTCAATCCCTTCCCAACTACTACCACTATAGCATGGACACCCGCCTAGGGTAGAGAAAATACCCATGATGATACCAGACTACTGCCACAATACCTGTATCATCGCCCCTGTATGTGGTTAGGATCTTATTTATGTTCATTTAGTAACTATTAGCATACATCATTATTCTCAATATTTACAGTGATGTAAGCATAAATTCATGCTACCTAATCCTTAATCATGCTACAATCACAACCAATCATATCTTGTAATTAAAGTCATGCATGACACATACATATATTGAAATAATAGGAATCATATAACATGTTGTCTAACTAGGCAAAAAATCATACAATCAAGCATCATAACATCTCTAGCATGCTTCTAAAATCATAAAACATTAATCACACAATCATGTTTCATATTCAAGACTAAAATAATATTAAAGAGTGAGTATAGTTATTTCCATTTTAATAGTTGACTCCCTTGAATCTTTGTGTTGTTATTCCAACTTGTTTCGATTTTTCAACTGTTAGTCTTTAGGATCTACGTTTTGCAAATATGATTTAATAACTATTTATGAACAGTACCTACATATAATACTGTATGCATGAACAGTACTGTATCTATGAACAATACTGTATATATGAATAATATGTATCTGTGAACAACAATTGTGAACAATAAATGTGAGCAATACTGATGAACAGTTACTATGAATAGTAATAGTGAACAGTCCCTCCCGTGAATAATGATGTAATCATGAATGGTAACATAATATACGTGAACAATATTACAATATGTACTAAAGTGAACTTTTTTACACATGATTCTCTTATCTTTTGTTCTTTTGGCATCCTAATATCTCAAATCTTAAGCAAATAAACTTGTATAGAGACTTGGACAGAGTCATTATACTTGTTTTGATTTGTAGAGTCTTCCGGTTGCTCAAAAAGAAATGCCTAGAAATAGACCCTTAATATTGTTATGCACAAACTTGAGTTTTTCCCTTCCTACTACTATATTTGTTATTTAAAATAGCAAAAGAATGAGAGAAGAAAAAAGAGTAAGCAAAATTTTTTTTTATTTCTTGTTGAGATGAGATTTTAGAATGAGGGGGGGTTTATATAGA
Organism: Tinospora cordifolia; assembly: GCA_030144865.1. Taxonomy (NCBI): domain Eukaryota; kingdom Viridiplantae; phylum Streptophyta; class Magnoliopsida; order Ranunculales; family Menispermaceae; genus Tinospora; species Tinospora cordifolia. The sequence continues at coordinate 7,560 of JAJIYU010020348.1, read as the reverse complement.
ATTTTCAAGTGAAAACGACACACATGAACAGTAGTGAACATTAATGTGAATGTTGCCACAAATTGTTATTTGTCTTACGTGAACAGTGCGCTACAATGACATGAACAATACTGCAACTTATTATTTGTCTTCGTGAACAGTGTGTTATAGTAACATGAATAATACCACAAATTATTGTTTGTCTACGTGAACAGTGCACTACAGTGATGTGAACAATGCGCTACAATGACATGAACAGTACCATAAATTGTTGTTTGTTTTACGTAAACAGTGCGTAATAGTAAAAATAAACAGTACTAGAAATTTTTTTTTGTTTTTTTACAAAATTTTTGGGATATTACGTTAGCAATTTAGGCTGATATGATTACCCCATTCATAAATTTTATTTAAGTTTTATAGATTGTACACTATGTGTATATCTTGATTAATTTAAAAGCATGCTAGTGTGTACATTTATTGTATTGATTTATTTGAATGCATTATGCGTGATATAATGTTGATTTGAATTTTATTATAGTGCTCAATACATGTGTATATATTATGCATGTTCATTTACTATTATTAGCTCTAATTATACATGATCATCAATGCATGTTTATTCATGTAAAAATATAATTATGTGTGATTGCATGATATTGATATTATTATATTTTATTGCATATAATATGGGTTGTATATTACACTAAATAAAAGATAATAAAGAATTGAACCACGTATTAGAGTGATGACCGACAATTAGATGTCATCGTTGATGTCCCAAATATTTGATAGAATTGGCTTTGGCCAATTGGTATTTGATTACATACATGATTATTGATTTTAATTTTGATATGACTGATGTAATAGCTAGACATTACTCTGTATAGGGTCTAGATTGAATGATTGTTCATTTGGTATCATCATGGGGTGATAGATTTCCCTTACCATAGAGGGACACTAGGGTTGAACCCTTCGGTCTTAATGACAATTGTAAACACTTTAACGCTCGAATCACCTAATGACAAATAAGTGTTTGAGTGTATGGTATATTTTATAATATTTATAATATGTTAGTATAATTCATTAAGCTCTTTGAGCTCTCCTCTTGTTTTCCTTTTTAGGTAAAAGTTAAAGATGGTGGTGCATCACAATACCAGACCTCTGAAAAGTTTGGTATTTATTATATATGACTATTTTATTTATTTTGTTTAGGAGTTGAGTGATAATTCATTAGGAATCTTGTTATCATTAATGTCTAGTTGTAAAGGTCATGAAGCCTCATTTGATTTATGACTTTATTTTAGAGTCAATTATTTTTATTTTTGAATGGTTGAATTTTAGATATCAAGGTTTGCTTTAATGAAATAGTATTTGAGTAATCTATGTGTATTTGAAATGCTTCAGATAAAATTAGGCAAATTCATTTACTTCTATTGATACATTAATTATTTGGATGTTTTGGATATTTTGACCAAAAAGATTAAAATTCAGGTGTATTAAGAATGACAATGACTAATTTATTACTTATTAAGAACCATGACACAAATTGTTGATAGGGAATATCAGTATCATGTTTGCCTCTCAAGGATCCAGATCTTTGAACATTGGAAAAAATATATCATTGTTATATCGAATAAGAGTAATTTATGAAAGTTGTTTAATATTGATGTGTTGCAAAAGGTGGAGTGTTACATTAAGTGTTTTGTTAGTTCCTATGCAATTAAATTTGGTTGTACAAAGACATCAATTTTTGCAGGATCATTCACAATCAGCACATGTAATTTTCTTACCTTCTTTATATCAACAATGCTTAAGGCAAATGATTTGTAATTTTTCACAAATTAATTCTCATTTGAACTTTCAAGGTCACATTGATTTGTAAGTAGATCACAATGTTGTAAAGTTGATGAACACCAAACATTTTCATGTCATTCCTTTTGAATTAACTTATTATTTGCGCCTTATGGTGAAAAAATTGTTTCACTGAAACAACAAATTGTAGTACTCCAAATTTTTTTAAGATAATTAAATAAAAATTAAATAAAATAAACTTTCGAACAACCATGGAAATAATGTTGTGAAAGATGGATAATTCGATGTATGAAGGGGTAAGTGAACCGGAACAAAACACAAAAATTTAGAAATGATCAACTCACTAGCTACGATGGTAATGCATGGACTGCCAAAAAACCAGTGAAAACACTGTGTTTTGGTTACTGCAATAGTGAAAATATACTACTGCGGTAATACCTTAAGATCTGATCAAAAAAGATTTTTATAAAGTTTTCAAAACGTTTGTGTAAAGTTTCCAACGCATGAGTAACTTCTAAATTCGTCAGTTACTAATAATTGAATAAGGAACCATTAGAATATGACTCAAGAATGTTAGAAACACCATAATCATAAAAAATAATGCATTGAATCTTAAATCTTCAAGGTTAAAAGCTTAAGGAGGATTGAATTAATGATGCCAAGGACAAGAAGGAACTAAAGCTTTGAAGAGGAGATGATTTTCAGATTTTAACTTATTATTCTGACTCAACTATTTTATGCATATATGCTTGCTTTGTCTAGGGACATGCCTTGAATCTGCATGTTGTGCTTGAATGGAATATGCATGCCTAGAGATATACTATGAATGAATATTGATGTATGAGCAATATGTGTGATATCATGGCATGTTAGCATGCTTAAGATTGTTACGATTAATGATGATGCTTACATGTTTATACATTCAATTTAATTCGTTATTATTGTGATTTGTCATTAAAAAAGATTAATAAAGATGTTAACTACGTACTGACACGATGATGGATTTCATCGTGAGTATTCCAACCAGGACCTGACTTGCTGGTTATTTTGATTTTTTGAATTAGAACTGGGTGTTTGGATTCACTTCATTTCCCGAATTGTTAACTGTGTGTTTGGATTGACCCCACTTCATCGATGAAGGGTTTGAGCGTTGGATTAACCTCTCTCCTTAGATTTGAAACACTAAGGCAGATTCCTTTCGGTCTTAACGTTAACTGATAAAAAGTTACTGTTTGAATCATCTAATCTATGAAAATGTTTTGATATGTATTTTTTATTTAGTTGAAATAATGCTTTAAATATTTAAAATGATGTACTGGGCTCTTGAGCTCACCCCTTTTTTTAACATTTCAAGAAAATAAAGATCAAAGGCTGCATGGATTGCTTTCAGAGTTTTCTTTTCTAGATTCATGATTTTGTTTTGAAGTCATACATGTTGGCTTTAGTTTTCTTGTCACTTTGAAAAATGTTTCATTGAAATAAAAGGTTTTTGTACCATTGGATATTTAAATTGATTTGCTGATAATAATATTGTTTTATTACATTTAAGGATTTCAAAGTATTTCATGTGAAATCTATATGAGTTTATATGACACAGGAAGTTTTATAGAGTTGGAACAATGAAAAGATCAAAAGAAAGAAAAGAAAGAGAAAAAGTGCCTTGGGTCTCTCGGGTAGCCCGTGATGATTGATTGATGATTGGCATGTGACAATAACATGCTTGCTTAGTATTGTTGACTCGAGGGCATTACAGTAATTTTGTCTTTTGAACTAGAAACCAAATGGTATGGGCCCGGGGGGGTTGCAGGGTGTTACAACAATCACCAAAAAATGTTGTAAATAATCTCTTATTATGAACTCAAGATATCTTATAATTGATAAAGAGTTAAAACTGACATAAATATCAAAATTTTAATGTGGACCCATTTTATGACTATGGCAAGGTATAATGGGAAGATAAATTTGAATCATTGTTGGTCCTATGGCCACAATCGATCAGAGAAGAAAGCAATATCTTAGTTTGGACAATATGCGAGCAAAAAGAATTAAGGACGACTCGTAAAATTTGAAAAAAATGTAACGTTAACGCATGAAGTCAATGGTGAAGGGTGCCTAAAAGTGGAGGTTGAACCTAGCTAATTCTACCTAGGGCCAATACACAAGATGATGAAACTCAAGAAATAATATATCGATAGCTCGGCCTCAACAATGTGAGCAATGAACAATTTCAATGGAGGGAGACCTAACCTAGGAAAATCACCCCAAATGATATATCATGGGAAATCATTTATCGTTAGCTTAACCTAAATGTGATCGGTAGACCAACCTGGTTACCAATCTAAGTCAAGCTCATGGTAAAATAAATTATCATGTTCCCCTTGTGATTCTCTCGTATAAACCCAATAATCATCCATGGACAAATCTTGGGAGTTCCCTAGAAAGGAAGATCTCAATTTATTCAAAATCTTTCCATAATGAGAATCTTCCTTATTTGATATGTCTTGAACATCGAGAAATATCACTCATGGTTGTACATGAGGGCATTAGAGCGGTTTTTACTATTTATCATACTTGACTTCAGGAATCTTCAGCAATAAAGAGGGTTTTTTTTTTAATTTTGTTCCTTTAAATTGATGTTGTTCCAATCTTTGCGCACATTCACCATATTCATTACTCGTTAGTAAATGTTTGCACCAATAGAATATCTTAGCCAAAAATTCTCAAATGCAAGATATTTAGTTGTTGCCTCAAAATGAGTTGTAACGTAAAACATTCCTTATATGCAATTAGTCTTTGTCAAATTAAAGATATTAAGTAAAAAAATTGTATGTCCTTAAACTAAAGTTAGTAACTTTGTTATCATGATTAAAGGTTTAACATTCAATTAAATATGTTTGATCATAGATTCAGCTAAACCATTCAAAGTATGCACATGCCAAACTGAGTCTTCAATATTAATCTTTATTGACATGTAATAGTTTATAAATGAGATTAAAATTTCTTCTTACATTTTTAAGATGAATGATCTTAATTAGATTGTCAAGAAATTGAGCTCTTAACTTAATGATTTGAGTCAAAAGCCTAACAAATGCAACATTATGGGTTAAAAGTAAACAATCATGTGACTACATAATGTATGCATCTATTATGGCTCACAATGAGAATGAATAGGTTCACATGTCTCTTGAATGTGTTTTAAGCATGCTAGAGATTCCACCAATAATTTTAAGTGGAAATGGTTTAACAATCAATTTATTGTAACAACAAATAACACAATTATAATCACAAGATAAATGAATTTTTTGCTTCCTTAAAGAATGTTCATTCAATATTTTCAATTATGAATATCTTAGAATATCTTGATGACCAAGTCAATCATACCATATTATGAATATCTTAGAGTTATTTTATGTTTTATTTATAATGATATTCATTTCAATATACCTTATGTAAGTAAAATATAATTCAATAGATAAGATTAAAAGTTGTTTCAATATTTTCTTATTCTCAAATGAAATCACAATAATCAACAGATATTTTTTATTCTTTTTATTCATAGTGTCAATATGATATCCATTTCTCAAATATTTTTAAAACATAGTAAATTTTTTTAAAATTTTTTTTAAAAATATAGGACATTAATGATATAAATTTTAAGACAATATTTTACTCTTTTAGAGCCATTAATCAAATTTGTTCTCTTTGATATTGTATAAACATTAACTTTAGCTAATTTTAAATTTGAAAAATATCTTTTCTTTCTAGATATTATGTGCATTGTAACATATTACTAGGCACATATTCCTTATACCACTTATAGTTTGAACACACATCCTAATTATCTATCTAAATTAATCATGATTAATAAATAAAAAAAATATACATTTATAATTGAAAAATAGCACAAAAAAGATACTTTTAAGATTTGTGTTTAAATTGACCCAAAAAAATTGAAATATCAAGCATGTCTGATGAGTCATCTCAAGTAATGAAATTCATCTCAACTCTTTTGTCTTTTTTCTTTTATCAAGATATAATGAAAGTTCACATAAAGCTTGGTTGTACATATGCCTGGCCCAATGGCCTTTCAAACTATATATGTAATAAGGTCAATCACAATTATGTGAATATCATAATATTTTTGCTCCTTTTCCATATGATACTATAAATATTTTCTTTCTAGTGAAACTTATTACTACTTGATTTAGAATATTGTTTATCACGACCTATATCAAATCCAATCCTTTTTTCCATGTCCATAATCTTTCTTACCATGACCAGTCTATAATCATTATATGATGTAAGATTTGCTTCATAAATGAAGTTGAATATATTGAACTAAAATTATAATTTTTCAACAAAAACTCATTATTTTGCTTAGCTATCATAAGAAAAGAAATCAATTCATTTTTTTAATTGACATGCCTGATATTGTTAATGCAACAATAGATTTTGGGCATAAAATGTGTTGGATTTTTTTTTAAAAAAATTACCTAACTAGTTGCATATTTTTTTGGCATTCTCAACCTAATATTAAATATGAAGAAAATAATAATCACTAACTAATTTAAAATCTTATTGTCTGATATTCAACTAATGATTTTAAGTTTTTAAAAGTATCAAACATTTTGATAATCATATTACTTTTTCAATTGCAAGAAAAAGGGGAAGGGATCTTTTATAGCAAAATATTCACTTTTCAGATTTTCATGGAGATAAATGGCAAAAAAATATCAGTATTTTTGTATAATCTTACATAGATGTCTCATTTTCATTCATGATAGTATATCCTTAGTCTTTAGCTTAAATATGAATTTTAACATCTAATTATCATCATAAATAATTGTTGTCAGTAATATCAAATGGAACAAATTCATTTTATAAGATTTGTCATAATCTAAAACTATATGAAAAATTAAAATTTGAGTCAAGAAATGTTTATATAAAACAAATAATACTCGACTAAATATATATTCAAAGTTTGATTTTTTTTTTAATCAAAACGTATGACATCTAAAAAAGGTAGTGGAATATAGTTTTCTTAAAATAATTGACTTCATAGAATGAAATAATCTATTTCTCTTTTAATGTTTAGTTTTATTCAAAATAATACTTACCTGCTAGCAACACAATTTATATTACTATTTGTATTATAAAACTAAAAAAAAATAGAATATAATGTGAAAGATCTTATGAGACACAACTATACAACATATTTTCTTAATCAGTAATATTATATATAATTCATAATAAATAATATTATATATAAATAATTATATATGAAAAACAATTATGTGTCATTTAAATAATAACATATACATTAATTGCGCAAATTAAAATCATAATAAAATATAACTTCAAAATCTTATTCTAAGCTCTTGTTTCATTTGATTTCAAGAAAAAGTTTTTTTTTTTTTTTTTAAAGTGAGATTATGATGATAACATGCTGTAAAATAAATTAAAAAACTAAAACAAAAAAATAATAAAGAAAAGTAAATAGATACAAGAAAACTATAATGAAGAAGAAATTTCTTTACTCAACTTGGACTAAAAGCTCTTGGTCAAAATGACATGCTACACCTTGACATTACACATGAATTAAAGGTTATATGAATTTAAGTTAAAAGAAATTAGAAGTTATAAAATATACATATGTATTCATTCACACATTTACAACAACATTCATGCCTTCTGGAACATTAGAACAGACATCACAAACATGATACGAGAATGAAACACAAATTATAAACACTAAAGGATAAAAACGAA
>JAJIYU010020347.1:0-10440 GCA_030144865.1 Tinospora cordifolia | reverse complement strand
CTTTCGGTCTTGATTACAAGTGAAAATAATGAACTATTTGAATCACATAATATTTTGAAAGTATTTGACAAGTTTGTCTTATTTGTTGAAATAATGATTTAAATATTTGGAATGATCCATTAGACTTCTATCTCACGCTTTCTTTCCAATCCTTTAGGAAATTGATACATCAATAGCTTATAAAAAAACTCTTAAATTATTTTCTTTTTGAGATTTTATTAAACTGTAGGACATGTTGGCCCAAGTTATTTTATTTAAGTGTTGAAGTTATTTCTGTCGTATTGAAACCAAAGGTTATCTATCTTGGAAATTTTGAATTAATTAATGATATAGGATTTTATTTATATCATAGTGCTATTATTTTTATGAAACATATTTGTGCATAAGTTAATGTGCACAGGAAATCCCAAGCATTTGGGAAGAGAAAAGAAAAGAGATAATGTAACATGAAGCCCACCTTCAGACGAACCAAAAATAGAAAGAAATTATCGTCGGATGACATGGGCTCGGGGCAAGAGAGGCATGGTGTTACCCAAATCGACAATTTTTTTAATGGTTTGTACATACTAAAATATTAACTCATAATTGAAGTAAAAAATGAATTATTAATTAATTTTAAAAAAAGTGCTTACAAATTTTTTTATCATCTAAAGAAAATGAAACTAACAACCCAAACTGTATCATTCAACATTAATCAGATCTTTAAGAGAAGTTAAAGCGATGCTTGTAAATAAAAGGAAAAGATTATTTGTGCCAAGCTACTCCTGTCTAATTAGCACACACACATATTAACAAAATTTATAAAACCAATATGTTATCTTAAAACTAAACATGACATTAAAATTAAGAAAAAAAAGTTGTTTACCTTCAATGGAGAGAATGCAAATGTAATAACAGCATTCAAGCCAAATTTAGGAAGAACAACAAGACTAATCCATCGCCCTCTTGTGCAAATTGAGCATGTTTTAGACACCATTAACTAACTAATTGGACCAAATGATATCTACAAAGCCATTCAAAGAATGAATTTAATTGTCATTTTTGTTATTCTAAAGTATGAAATTTTTAAACTATGAAAAGAAGGTCTAATTTCTAATTAGTGATCAAATATTTGGATTAAAACCCACATGAATGTAGCAACAGTTGGGGGTTTATTATAGGAACAAAAATGTAAAGTAGGTATGATATCTCCATTTGAGATCTTAACCTTACTATAACAAATGTTAAACTACAACTTACATAACAAGTAAAAGTTTTTTAGCAAGTATAGGTAGAAAAGAGATTGACCTAATAGCATCCAACATAGAGAAGTAGAGCAGCAATAGATAAATTGACCTATTAAGAGCCAACATAGAAAAGTAAAGTGGCAACAAAGAGATTGATCTGATAGGAGCCAACATAGAAAAGTAGAGTAGCAACAACAACCCGAAAACATCTAAAGTAGTAGATTTCAATTATGTCAAACAATCAACATCCCAGCCACGAGAAATGTTTCCAACACACCACAGTTTAGTGTCTTTTTTGTCTTCACCATGATCATTAGTCAATTTCTCTTTAAAAGCCTCTCACTACATATTTATTTGCCAACCAAGTTTACAATTCTAAATGATAAACATGGAGAGTTGAAAATTAGAGTTTTAATGACTGAAAACTAAGTCTACTAATAGGAACATGGTAGTCAATTTAACATGTTAGAATACTAAGAATTAAAGTTACTAGAGTCTTCAAAAATAGTATTGGATGTTGAAGAAAGGTCATTAAGGTGGATGTTTCCTAATTCTGTATTTATCCAATTAAATTAAAAAATTTGGCATTAACGTTGGATCTTGTAATTGAAGTGAAAAATAGAATATGACAGAGATAAAGCTACTAAATGTATTGAGAATTTTAGTAATAACTTATATCCACCTGTGATAAGAGATCACCAATGATTATTACAAAGGGAAAGAATACTAAAGACGAAAAAGAATATGGTGGTCAATTCAAGCATGTTTACTTTCCTATTTCGTAGTAAATTTCTCAAGAGTAATGTTTCTTTAGACCAAACATTCAAAAACATGAAGGATTTGGATAAGTTACCAACTGTGGGTTGTTCCCACTAAGGCAATGTAGTTGGATTGTCCAGCCACCGAATTAGTAGCCCAAGTAATCAACAAGGTTCCCATTACCCCTCTTTTTGTTTCCTTCAACATCATTCATCTCCTATCAAAATGACAGTAAAATCTTATTCACATCATATCATAATTTCACCATAACAGATCAAGAAAAATAACTAAATATATTATAAGTAAAGCAAAGTGTACTTGGTCCAACTAAATTGACAAACACTAAAATTATTAGACAAAATAATAAATAGGAGCTCAATTCTAAGAAATTTGATATATGTTTTCCTTAAATAATGATTATAATCAGCACACAATCTTTGAAAAAGGCATGCAATAGCAATCTCCAATCACAGTTGTAGTGTAGCAATCTCCAATCACAGTTGTAGTGTAACACCCAGGCCCCATAATCATGTTGTTAGAATCACTACAAGTGTACAGGATCACAATAGTAACACTCAGTAAATACTAGATATCATCCTCAAGGAATGGTATAAGATCAACAATCCTAAATCCCAATTTTCTATTAATATCAACTTTATTAAAGCTTACAACTGAAATTTAAATCGTTTAAAAGTAAACTAAATTAAAAATAGAAATTATTAACTAAAAGACTTTGCAGATTAATTATCTACGATAATAAATTCTCAGGTGATCACTCTTAATTCTTACGTCAACTAATCTAATTCTATGTTCTGTAGGTTATAATACTTATAATCAAAACACTCTCTTGAGGCGCCTTAAACCTAATAATTATGTTCCCTAATACCCCCTCTTGAAGTGTATAGTTAACAAACTAATGCAATAAACCCTAAAATCACGTGCAACCTCCTAGAAAATCAACAACCTCTCGATCAATTGATCTTTCTTGGTTTATACTTTGATTATCTATCTATTGAACCTCTCTCTCAAGTTAATTCAACAGTTTGAGATCAATTTATAAATGGCCAATAAATAAAAAACATGAAGTTCATAATCAAATATAAAACATCTTAAAACAAATTAATTAATTTTTGAATGAAGAATTCCTACAATCAAATCTTCATCCTAGATATAGAAGCTTAGCGAGCCATAGTAAAGAGATTATACATCAAAGAATTAAATAAGCAAACTATCATACTCGAAACGTTGACCTTATTCTCTATCTCTTCTCTATTCCTTTGCTCTGGCCATTAAAAAACTACAAACGAACCCTTAAAACCTAATACAACTTTTCTATTTATTTTATTCATAAAAAACTATAAAATTATGTTTTATATACCTTAAAATATCATGCTTAATCGCATTACCGGAGTAATACTCATGGTAACCTACATAACTTCAAAATACGCATAAATGTGAAAATTGGGAAAAAACCCATGTTACCATAGTACTGCTTCTACCCGGATAATTCTTCTTTGGTTACTGTGGTAACCAGTGACGTGTTGTTTCTTCCTTTTTCTTGACTTTCATTCTGTTTACCTCGGTCAATAGTTCTTCTACTATGGTCATCAGTTGGTCCTATGTGTTTTTAAGTCATTCTTCCTTCTCAAGTGCTATAATTCCTACTCTAGGTTACTCTAAACCTGCACAAACACTTATGAACCTTTCTTGGGCATTCCATATATATAAAAATGATTGAAATCACAAACCAATGCCCTAATATGTAAATAAACATGCAATGATACTCAAAATACACATGTAACTAAATGTAAACTAATATGCTTAATTTCATATAAAACTTGCACAAAATATATGAAAACTACCTAAAGTAAAGTTAGTATGTTATGCAACTAACAAATACCCCCAAATTTAAACTATTGTTCGTCCTCTAACAATGACTAAACTTTATAACTGACACACCATACCATATAGAATTAAATTCATTTCACTCATCATTGTAACCTTGATCTTCCATCCCTATAGTTTGTGATTCATTAACACTTCCCTAGGGTCATACAGGTTGTCTAGATTTTCAATTTATTTTTTATTCTTACTCAACTTCACCCTCTCATTTGTCGGTATCTCAATCCTCCTAGAGTTTGTAAGTGATTTGTAGGCACCATCCCACTCGTAGAAATCCTCTCCTAATACCTAAGTACACAAGCCCTCTCAATGCCCTCCTCTATCTATCTTCTACTTAAGTCAAACTATAGTCAAGATCAGTAGTCTTTTTCTCTAGGTTGTAACGTGGCCTAGCTCAAGGTACAAGTGTAATAGGAATTTAAATCTCAAGTGTATACTCATAGCAATAACAACAACTTATTTTGTTTGATTTTCTCAATATAGCTTTATCCTTTCTATTCAATCCTTTGTTATCTTCGTTTATTTTCACAACCTTACTTTCGCAGCTCCCCCAAACTTATTTCATCACATGTACTTCAAATTGTACCGACATGTACACTCATAAAAAAAGTAGGAAGCTTAACTTTCATTGACAATATTGAATTAATAAATAAATATATAAATTTTTTCTTATTTTTTTACTATAATAAAATTAAAAAGCAGAAACAAATATTGAAAACATATGTATTTCAATGTCAGCATCCCCTCCTTTTTTCACATCATCAGAATGGACAGTACTATAACCATGAGTTCACACAAATGGGTTCAATCGTGATAATCATCAAATGATAAAGTGTTTATATATAATGTTTAGGTTTATAACAAGAAAATAGGCTTTGAGGCTCAAAATTGTCTACAAAGGATTAGGACTCAAACAAAGATGGCCTACTTCATTACCCTCCTAAAGTCATTCCTAAGCAATATTCAAGATAGATTTGACTATTTTAAGAGTCCGTTGGAAATTCTCTCCACTTGTGGTTTGGTTTCAACTCATCACTTTCCTCGATTTTAGAATTTTCAACTTACCTAAGACTACGAGGTTCTGTTAAGGTCAAATTTTGGACAAACCAAGCACACAAACTATTAGAAAGTACCATTTTTCTTTTCATAACACTAAGGAATCTCAATCTCATAGGTCACACATTGAAATTTGCAAAAATATGGTATAGATCTAGCCTAATTGACACATATATAACCCATATGCTTATATCCTAAAACTAAATAAATAATTTTGCCATTTAAAAGTAATGCTTGAATTTCAATCATAAATATGCAGTTGAATTGAAGAAAGAAGATCTTCAATGCACACCCCCAACTTAAAATGTGCCTTGTCCTCAAAAGCACACATTACGCTTACACAATGAGAGGAGACACATCGAAGCATGGCATTTGGAAATGAACTTGCCCTCAATAAACATGCATAACAAAAGTTGGCTAGTTAGTTTATAAATTAAAGAAAATAGAAGTAGTGTAGAAGGACCAGATAAAAGTAAACATAATTAGCAACAAATGTGAAAGTAAGCAGTGCAATATGAATATACAAACATCCCAAAATAAGAAAAGCGAAGCCTAAGCTTCATCTACAAACATCTTGGCCTCCATGATGAAATCATTATCATCATGACCACCATCGTCATCGTCGTCATCGGTTGCTGGAGACCTTGGAATTCCACAGCAACGAGGTTCCATGTAAGGGGCTATGTAGGGCGGTGGAAGAGCTGTCTGTGCCATCTCTAGATGGGCAATGTGGAATTCTAGTGAGATGAGCTAAGCCATAAAGAATGGCATGAAGCTCTGATAGCTGTGCACCAGATGTAGATTCGACAACATCAATAGAAGGCATGAGTGGCAAGGTAGTAGAAGGCCCAAAAGTAGTTCTCCTCCTCTTCACAAGTACAATAGTGAACATTTTAATGAAAATATGGTCCTTCATATTAAGAATAGGTTCACTATAACACCCCGGCCCCCAGTTCGTCTCGCGGGTTCCCTCGAATTGTGCTCAAAGAAGTCGCGCCCGCTTGACTAGGGAAGTCGCCGCCACATCGTCTACCGAAAGTCGGAGCGCTACTATATCTATTCCCAGATTCTATTTAATTTTCTTTCTATCTCTTTCAAGTAGTAGAAATCCATTTAAATAGGCACAAAATTTTATTTTTTTTGAAATAAACTTCTAAGTAAAATAAAACGAATAAGTGCAATTTCAAATCAAATGAAAAACATTGAGTTCAAATTTAAACAATTTAAAAATCTCCAAAATAATCCCAAAACATTTAGTCACATGTAAAATGTTTAGAACAAATGAAAGAAAAGGGGCACATGCCTAGTTCAATCAAATGCAAAAATAAAATTAGCAGCAAACACTAACAACCTCCTCAACAAGGTTTCAAAATAACTGAGTCCTCCGCGATGTCCATCGACTCATGCTATCTCAAAAATCACCCAAAAAAGAAAGGGGGTGAGCTCAAGAGCCCAGTGGATCATAATGCACATCAGTAGCATTATTCAAACCAAAATATCAAACATGCAAACACTTTCATTACATTAGGGCGTTTCAAACACTTTATTATTTTTCGTTGTAGTTAAGACCGAAAGGTTTGTAGCCTCGGTGGCCCCCTCGTGGTCTAGGAGCGAATCCGGAGGTACCGCCCGAGGGCTGGTTACCTTTCGGGACCCTGGCGGGGGTGTGAGGTCTGAAGTGACACCCAACCCGCAGCCAGTCTAGTTGGGGACACCCACGATGACACCCTAAGGCCGGTTATCGTGCCGGTACGTGGTTTTTTTGCCTTAATTTAATCTTCTTTAGTTTCAGAGACAAGATTTTCATTCCACACTAGGGTAACATGTACTAACCTATGCAATTAAAATCATATAAATCATTCAATAAAAATTCAAGCAATCTATTTCTCTAGAAAGCACATAACCGGACATTATGATATCATGGCAATCATTCCAATCTATTCACACATTCCTAGCAGGATACTAAACACAAGAATGAGAACAACTATCATGTTTTATATTTAAAGTTTGAATAATAATAGAGAGTACAGTATTCACACCCGCTTAAATTTCTGGAGTCGTTCGCGCCTCTGCGTCATCTCAATAATCTTGATCTGAAATTAAAATCAAGATAATTAATTAATTAATTTTCAAGTTCCTCGTATTCAATCAAAAATCTCTATTTCTGCTTCAATTTAGATTAATTAAATTTTCAATACTTAAAAATCCATTATAATTTTCTTTAACTCTCAAATAAATATTTTCTACTTCCATAGGACAGCTATAAATTTTTTTTTATTTACATCGAGACACTAGCCATATTTCTTTTTATATCAAAACCATTCCTTCGTATTAAAAGGAACTCTATTACGAACAAAATAAGACTTCTCAATCGAAAATCTATGCTAATCTACTAAAATATTAATTGTCACCTGAAATTATTTCCACACCTTCAAATTCAATCCTTCGTATTCATATTCAACAAACTAAAAATAAAAAAAATAATAATAATAAATAATTTATTTATTTTAACTATGCCCAACTCAAAAATATAAGATTAATGAACATCTCTTTTTTTTTCCTTTTTTTTCTCAAACATCCATTCAAAAATCCACACGCATAAGTAATGGTTTTAACAAAAATATAGATAAAGTTCTAAATTTCTAAATTTCATTTTGCGCATCTAAAATCAACGAAATAGTCAATTTTCAACTATCATAAATTTAGAAATTTAGAAACATACACATTATACCTCTTCTACCATGTAAAATCATTCCTAATTAAAGTAGGATTGCATCCGCAAAATCATATCCCAACCATTTAATCAAAATCTATATGCATCAAAATAAGATGTCTACCAAAATATTGATTAGGCTTCAAACTTCATATATTTTTTTCCACTGAAGGCTTTGATTTCCTAGACTTCATTTCGCGCATCAAAATCACAGAAATAATGAATAATAAATAAATTTCCAGCCATTGAAGAAAATTTAGAAATCAAAACTGTAAGAACATTGAAGTCAAAACTATGAACATAAAAATATAAAAGCATTGAAATCAAAACTATACCACTGTTAGGCTTTTTCTTGCTCGCAAATTGCACAACTTTCAAATTTGAAATTTCTTCATGAAGCACTATAACACCACAAGGTGGGCCGGGCCGGTGTTACATTACAAGTGACACACACTTGACTTTCTATTTCACTCATTTCATGCCTTAATTGTATTTGACAGTACATTACTTAAATTTAAGAATTTAATGAGGCAATAATACTAGAAATGAATGAAATTCATAAACTCAATTAATTAAATAAAATTAAGTACATAATTTGATTTTGAAGAAAAACTATTTCAGTGGAAGATTCAAAACTTAGGCAACATGCCCTTACATAGAAATTAGAAACTTTCAAAAAAAAAGAACCTAACTAATATTTCATGGTCTTCATGTAATTCAATTACCTGAAAAATAGAAGGAAGGGGTGAGGACATAGCCCAGTGGATCTTTCTAAACTTTTAAATCATTATTTCAATTCAAACAAACCATGCATATCAAAAACTTTTGTACATTAGGCAATTCAAACAAATTTCTTGTTTATGGTTGACATTAAGACTGAAAGAGTATAATCTTTGTGTTCCACATCGTTGGAAAAGAGAATCACTCTTGGAAACTCAAACCCTAATATCTATGCAGTGGGATCACTCTCGAAAACCTAGTTCAAAATTATCAACGGTAAGCCGGCAAGCCGGATCAGAGTGGAACACACACGATGATGCTATGCAGCCCATCATCACTCCAATACGTGGTTAGGATCATTATTTAATCTTTTCTTAGTGGTAAAACACACAATATCAAATTAAACCATCAATATAACATATACATAACATGAATCATTAAATATTTATTCATGGAACAATTCATGCATATCATGCATCATTATTCTTGATTTCTAAACATGCATAACATGTATATTCATGGCACATCAAATAAATAAAACGCGCATAATAAAACATATATTCAATCAATCAACTTCAAAACATTATCACACATGCAAGACTTATTCAAATTAAAATAAAGAAGTAGAAGTTAGAAATCAATTCCACCTTAAATAAATTTCTTCTGCACACTTCTGAAATCTGGCAGGGTTTTGTTACTTCAAAGCTTCTAAACACTCAAGAACTCTCAAGAGCACTCAAGAACACTCAAGAACAGTTCAAGATTACTCAAGAATTGAGGGGATTGCCATGAAGAAGGCCACAGAGAGTCAAGAGGGACTAGTATGCTCTTCACTTGGGATGAAAACAATAAGAGCACCAGGGGTCCTTTATATAGAGTTCAAAATGACATAGAATGGTAAGTTTATGGTGTTCTCCTTGTAAAAATATTGCCAATTTTTCAAATTTCGTGCCCCCAAGCATAGGAGAATAGCAAGTGTATTTGGATAATTTTTTGGAATTTAGAAACAAATTTTTCGAATTTTATTCTAATTTTTGTGATTTTTTTCAGATTTTTCTGTTATTTTCTCGTTTTAATCAGAACATTTAACATGAACTGTTGGATTTCCTCGAGCGCATCAACGGTTCGCGATCAACTAAAAAACGTCTCAGATCCAGATCGTTCGATCATCCTCGAGTGTAGCACACAATTCACGATCAACAAAGCGCCTCAGATCTTGATCGTCGGATGAACCTCGATCGTGGTGTGCAGATCTTCATTCGTGCAGCTTTGATCTGGACGCTCGGATCAACCTTGAATGCAGCAATGGTTCACAATCTACTAACGTGGCTTTGATCTGGACGCTTGGATCGTCCTCAAGCGCAGCACGTTCGTGATCAACGAATGCGCCTGCATCGTGAGCCATTGGATCTGATGGATTGATCGTGGGCTGTTGCATCTTGATGATTCGGTGCATCCGGGCGCCGGTTTGGTTTTGATCTCATTCGTTGGATCGGGCAGATTGACTGTGGACCGTTGGATCTCGGTGATTCAATGCTCCTGAGCGTTCGGTGCGGCTTGATCTTTATCGTAGGATCTTAGATCGTGCGGCTTACACATTTCTAGTCGTTGGATGCAGTTTCTATTACAAAAATTACCTTCTAAGGTTGTTATTATTCGAAATTTGCTAATTATACACTTTATAATTGATATAAATACGGTTCATTGCACATGTCCTTCCATTCTATTAACTTGCTAATATTTTCTCCTTTCTATTTCTTTAATACTGTATTTATTTTATATTTCTTTATTTCTTTAATATTTTTAATGCCAACAATTTAGTAATCTACATTTTTCATTTCTTTATTTTTATATATTTTTATTTATATATTCATTTCATTATTTATGTAAATTATAAATTGATACTTATATAATGTTATATTTATTTTAGATAAATATAAGCATAATACATTTTTATTCAATTATGTAAATTTTTCTATATACACATTCCTATAATATGTAGTATTTAACACTCATTATGTAATACCTCGAAATTTTACAAGCACTACATCACGAATCGATAAC
>JAJIYU010020346.1:0-10438 GCA_030144865.1 Tinospora cordifolia | reverse complement strand
GAAAAAATTTTTTTTGTGGGGGGGGGGGGTGGCGGGGGTGGGGGGGGGGGGCCCCCCCCCCCCCCCCCCCCAGTATTTGTAGGAGTCTAGTATGGTCTCCTTTTCATGAATGCAGCAACTTTATTATATCAATGAAATTTTTGCTTCTTTAAAAGAAAAAAAAAGTATTGGACACATATCACATGTCCCTATCCCATAATAAAGTGTCAGATAGAGGTAGAAGATCAGGTCATGTGGATGGGGGAAAATGAAAATTGGTTCACAGTGAAATCCTTCAAAGGGAAGCTGGACAACAACAGGCCAGCCACCACAACCCTACAGCAGGACAACATAATTTGGAAGAGAAAAATCTCAACCAAAGCCAAAATCCTAGTGTGGCTTATATCTCTAAACAAACTAAGAACAAATGATATTTTACAAAAGAAAATACATAACCATTACCCACAACCGTCCATGTGTTGCTTGTGCAAGAACGTCGAAGAAACGACAAGCCATGTTTTGAGCTACTACGAATACTTGACGGAAATATAGAGCATCTAGAAGCAGCATTGCCCAAGCATCCATCCGATGATATTAACAATACGGGGTCAGGCGGAGGATCACACTCAGAATAGGGTGCTAAAACGCAACAGGAAGATCATAGCTTTCACGATCTGGTACAGCACTTGGGAGGAACGAAATAGAAGGATCTTTAATAATACATGTAAAGATGCCAATACAACATGGGAAAGGTCTAAGATTTTGTTTTGTTCTTGGATCTGCAGCTCAAAGCTTAGGGTTACAGCTTTGGGGCATAGATAGACAATAGGCATAACATTTTGTTTCCTATGTAACTATACAGTCTATCAGATTTCTCATATGGTAAGTGCTTTCTATTACTAATATAATCTCTAGTTTCTTCTAAAATAATAATAATACTAAAGTGTCAGATGCAAGTATGTCAAGCTTGAGTAAAGGCTCCAAGTAACATAGATCACCACTTCCTAGATCACACATTTTTTTTATAAACTTTTTAAGTTTTTCAAACCTTTCTTATGACACATGCACCTAGTAACTCACTTTTTTTTTAGAAAAATTATAAAGTATATTAATAGGAATAAAGCACCTAGTAACTCACTTGGTAATATGTGTATGTAGTTTATTCAAATCTAGGCTTTGTGCTTCAAAACTCAAAGCTCCTGCAATACTTGATGCTATAATTTTAGAAAGAAAATGAGCTAGTGTATTTATAGTAATATCAATTGAAGTGTTTTAAAAAGAAAAATGTAATTGGTCAAACAATTTAGAGTTTATGCTTGCAATTTCAAAACTTGGAGTTGATGCTCCAAAATACTTAAAATTAGAACTTCTATGAAAAAAATTGTATTTTGGAACGAATAGGAAAACAAAAATAGGAAAACAATGTGTAGTTTTAAAACTATAGTTAACACATAATCTTTTTTTTTATCTCTGTCTACCTAAAATTCACTCCACACAAGTACAACCATGATGTAGAAACACTTCAGGAACCTGATCTTGCTCAATTCAAAATGTGTAGGCTTCAGATTTCAAGTAAATGTTTCTGACAATACACAAACATTCAACTAGATTCTTCTTTAAGCACCAGAAAAATATGTCCAACTTGTTCAAATAAACAGTGGCTAGTGCAAAGGACAAACTAACTAATGATTCCAAAGGAGGATAATATAAAGTCTAGTCATAGAAAAATAAACTAATCTTTCCACTAATATTTTATAACAGAAGTCTTGGATTTCCACTTTCTAATCTTTAGATGAAGTGTGCAGGGTTTAGGTACCTTGTCTGTTGGATACCTAGATTTCCCTTATTAAAATTAGAGTCATCTAACCACTCCCAAACTGTTGATCCTGTGTAGATGAACAATGTCTAAGTTCAAATATCTGAAGATGAAATCTGAAATCAACAAATTGCTTAATGATCTCCAAATGTCTTGCATTTTTACTACTAATATGACTGGTCACCACCACAAGAAGTCCCACCAACTACACAGCTCAATTAAGTTCGCCATCCTTTAACCAGACTAATGAATCCACAATCCATAACCAACCACATGCAAGCCGTACTAACAAAAACACAAACCAGTCACAATCAACACTGTCAACCATGCCAATGGCCTAACAGTAAGCCAGTCATGTATAATAACCTTGTGGCCTGCCCATACATTAGTCTCATACTCACAAAAGTGCCCATTAAAATGTGTACAACTTAGGAGAAATTAAAACTTTAATCTTGAAACCTGAACAAATACACTTCTTGAACAAATACCAATCATAAGGGTTGATCCTACCACATGTGGTAGACATTAAAATTCAATCTTGAACCATGATTTTTCTCAATGGAATGAAATGGCAGGAACTCACTCGTTATCCAGTAGAATATTATTTTCATCAGAAGAAAGAAACTATATTACTTGAGCTCCTTTTTTATTGGTGCGAACTCATTTTTGCTGCTTCACTATGGTAATGGCTTCCTTTTAAATTTCAGTACCAACTTCAAACCTTGACTTCTGAATTAATTGTCTCATTGATTACATTAAAACTGTACAATTTTAATGATTACCTAATTATTTATAGGTGATCTTTATGGCCATTGATAATTAGATTTAGAACATTTGCAATGGCCCACTTGTGTGGCAATTGATCATTAGATTAGCAAATTTGCAACATCCAATTATGTATGATATGAGAGCACCATAGGAAAGGTTCCAAGTTTACTTCTTCTATATGGTTCTTCAAGTATTGATGACTGTAAATCTTTTTATAGTTTTTGCTAATGTTCTTTATTCTGTATTCTTCCCCCCACCACTTGTGTGGCAATTGATCATTAGATTAGCAAATTTGCAACATCCAATTATGTATGATATGAGAGCACCATAGGAAAGGTTCCAAGTTTACTTCTTCTATATGGTTCTTCAAGTATTGATGACTGTAAATCTTTTTATAGTTTTTGCTAATGTTCTTTATTCTGTATTCTTCCCCTCCCCCCCCCCCCCCTACCCCGCCCCAAAAAAAAGAAAAAAAAAACTATAAATGAATGAATGATTATATCTTACATGGATAAACTATTTCAATAATGTCCACAAGTTTTAAAACATAATTTCAAACAATATTATTATCATAGATTCATTACAAGCATGAGCAAAGGCCGGCCTTGCAGCATTCTAAGGTGTGGTGCAAGGCTACACAAGGACATTGCTCCCTCCGAACCAAATGAAAGAGGGCACGTTGCATTATATGCTGAGAATACCCCACTGATCAATTAGTTTTTAGGAGAAAAAGATGATTTAGGATGTAAGCATAGACTATGAAACTAAAGCTCATTCATCAGAAATTCATTCCTTCTCAATGTAGTCTATTAGACATAATCTAACACCTTTCCTTTTTTTTCACTAAAACAAAGGCCCTCCATGAATCTCCCCTTTTGGTTGTAACATGGTGCGGATGGATATAAAGGACATCAGAACTTTCCATGACAAGTTTCATCATGTTGGAAATGTTTGTGATTCCTCAAATTTTGGTGCCTCTGTGGATAGATGCTCATAAGCTGTCTTTAGGGTATGGGTTTGGGAGATTATTTACAAACCTGGGTTTCTATTTGTACAAGTTATATTATTCCAGGAATGTCTTATCCCTGGGCTGCTATTTCCATACCACTCTATTGAGTAATTTAGTTCAGGGTTTACTGCTAATAAAAAGTTTTGTAATTGAAAAGAAAAACATTCCATGAGCTCTATAAACACCAATCTGAAAACAGGGATAAGACCCTACAGATGCTCAATTGTCATAATTGTGGTCCAAATAGGTGAAACCAAATTCACCATTAAATGATTCCAATCAGATTCCAGAATCATTTCCCTGGATTGTTTTTGTACCTCTTTTTTCAGCAATATATTTCTGCATTTCTTGTGAGCTAAAAACTTAAATACACAGACACACATGACACATACACAGAGGCTGTATAAGGACCAATTTTGAAAAACAGATGCAAGACTCCACGCAAGTTCAATTATCAGACTTGAAATTGGAATTGGTGAATCACAACAATCACAATCGGATTGTTGAATTGATTGTGATTCATATGTGAATATATCAAAATCTAGGGTACATTGTTGGTGAATAGGACCAAATCACTAGTTGAAGCATTATGGTTTAAAATGTTAAGTTGTGAAAATACACTAATATCTTTATAAATCTAGATACAAATATACAATCGACATTCGTGTCAAGAACCTTATGATTTACCTATCTGAGTTCTGATTGACATCACTACACATTGAAACAACTGGTTTTTAATTCATGATTCTAACAAAAATTATCAAAATCATATTCCTTTATAAGGACATGCTCTTAGAAACATTATATTTATCCCAGCATCTATTTGGCTACCAAAGCAGCTAAGATTCTGTGACAAAAGAAGAGTCAAAAATTTACCCAAAAAAAAAAGCATGTGTAACAAAAGATTTACCTAGACTTTGGCGTAAAGCCCTTTTAATGTCAGCTTGGAATCTTTCTTCATCATCTTCTTCTGCATGCAGCTGTCTCAAGGTTTTTGCTCCATTTTCCCCTGAATCTGGAACAATTAAAAAGTGATCATTTTCATTCAATAACGCAATACTAACTTGGCAAAGGGATTATGCATTTGGAAGATAAAAGGAAAAAACAAAAGCCTAAAAATTTCTTGTGAGAACCTCCTAAACAAGTGATAATTTAAAGCATTTACCTTTAAGACAAAAACGACAATAGAAATATTAACACCAGAAAACATCAAAAGGCCACGTATAAAAGAACTACCACAACACCCTAACAAATATGTACCATACAGGAGAGCAAAATTGATGACAGGTAGCAAGTAACAACAGATCTACACAAAACAAATGAGTAGAGCCACACAAGATGAGCCAATTAAAAACATCTACCATTGCTGCCTTGAGTCCAATGGACGCATGCATCTGCTTGCTTGGTGTCATCTTCGATTTGGAAATTCTGTACTTCAGGCTTCCTTTTCTCAGGAGCCAAGAATTGGGAATTTTTATCATGCATATTATTGCTAGAGTTATTCTGTCGTTTGCTTTGTCTCCACTTTCTGCGATCAGTTGAGAGGAGACCATCTTCAGTTGTTCCTTGGCTACGCAATACTGCACAAGGACAGAATTAAGAGAAAATCCTCAAGTTAAGCCAACTCCTAATCAGCTATTCTGCACATTAAATGAAGACGAAAAATTATGATAATAAAAATTTCCATTGATAATTAATCACCTTTCTCAACTTTTCCATGAGAATGCGTACTTGTCCTTTTGGTTCTTTGGGCTCCAAAGTCATTAGAGGTTTTTCTCAATGTTGTAGTTTCCTCTGCACATTGTACAGGTCCGTCCCCTAAATCTTTTCGTAAACCAGTCTTCCCCTCAGATAGATTCTCACACAGTTCATGAAGCTTCTCAAGATGGTTAAATGAGACACCATCTACTTCGGAATTCAGCACTGAATCATGCATTCCAAAAAGATTTATAGACTGATCAAATTCAATTTCCTGACAGCCTGGGGAATCGGGAACTCTAACAGTTGATAACTGAGGGTCAAGCCCCTTCCAACTAACTGAAATACCATTCTCACCAACATGGCCAACTGGTTTAATATGAGTAAACTGCCCAAATAAATCTGGATGACAGGCATCAGATTTTGAATCAGTATCAGAGAGACCAGATGTCACATTCTCAAAGTATATTCCACTAGCTTTCTTATGTAGCTCTGCTAGGTGCTTTTGTTTGGCTTCATTCTCTATCCGCCTTTGATACTCTAAAGTCTCTTCAAGTTTTCTTTCCTCAGCCTCAAGCTCAATTTTTCGTCTAAATTCCTCTTCCTGTTGCTTCAAGTCATCCCCACTTAAAACACCACCATCTTGACCATCTGAGACAAAAGGCAAACGACTGCAGCAAGATACAGTAACAAACATAGATAAATATACCCAAAATAGAAAAGAACAAGAAGGATAGACTTCATGTCACAAAAGTTATGTGTGCATGTTCATGGTGTTATAAGAACAAAGGACATACTCATTTTCTGCATCTTCATCATTAAAGAGAAACTGCTCGTTAGAAGCTGCACCCTGCAAAATTTGTGAGAACATTAACAACAGGTTATGGAAATAAAATAAAAGAAAATAAAAGAAAAACTAGTAAAACCTTCACATCTTTAGCTTTCCGATGATCCTTGTTCTTCTTTTTATCCTTCGATTTCTCTTGGATCTGTTTTGATGGATCACCACTTTTATTGATATTCTTTTGGGCATCACGTGCTAATTCAGCCAAAAACGCTTCTCTTGCAGCCTCTGATTTTTCTGTAGCATCTTTCTCCACAAGTTCATCCAAATGAGCCTGAAATAGAACCGAAAAACAAAAGTTAAAGTACATCACAAGAACATAATAAATTTAGAACATCCAAATACAATGAATACATGCCTGCATAAATGATTTCATAAGAGGCAAAACTATCATCCGGTAGTCATGTGCAGAAAATGGCCCAAGCTTAAGCTCCAACTGCTGCATGCCAATGACATTTCGCATGATCCTTGCGTCTATTTTGCTAATCTGAAAACAGAACACAGTGAGTTAACAAAATTTTGAGATCAAGAAATATACCAAAAGGCAGAGGCCACAACCACAAGCATGGATGCCACCTGCTGGGTAGAAATGGCAATGGACCAACCTCAACAGATAACTGATCCTTCTGTCTTTGGATAGCCACTTCTATGCAAGTGTCTGCTTGATGCAGGAGGTCCTGCATTTTCCAATCATCATCTTCGCCACATTCCAAATCACATAAACGACTGGTAACACCAGACAAGGTTTCCTCATACCCAAACTGTGTGACACTCAGAGCTTGTGCTTCCTTTAGAATAATTGATATAGCATCCAACTCAATTCTACTACTCATAAACATTGCATCGCTGTCCCTTTCAACAAGCTCTTCTTGCCTTTTTCGTAGGATTGACTCATAAGTTTGAGAGACAAGCTTGTTGGCATGCTCCCTTTTCTTAAGCTCTTCAAGACAGAGACCCTCAAGTGTCTGCAAAGCTTCCTCATAACTCAAATGCTCACATTTCCTCTCACACAAGCTTTGCAAAAGGTAAAACTCCTTTTCGAGCATCTGGAGAATTTCCATTCCCCGACGAGTTTTCTCTTCTCTTAGACGTGTCCATGACCCTAGCTGTTCACCAATTGAAGGGCCTGCAAAAATCCAAGATAATAAAGCATCGCTTTCTATTGCAACTCCATCTTCATGATCATTAACAAGAACAGAACTTGCCATAGTAATATCATTGGAGCAGCTACTATTCTCTGAATATCTTCCATAAGTATTTTCACCTCGTAGTGAATGCTCATCCAAAAGTAGACATAAAGAATCACCAGTTAGAGCAATCCGATCTTTGATCTGAACGCCAGTATCATCAGTGTGTTTCTCACCATCAGCAGTGCTGCTCTTCTCGGAATATCTGCCTAATCCACAAGAATGACATAGATCCTGCAAAAATTTGAGGACTTTTCTAAGCTGGGTAGCTCCCAAGAAGCATATACAAAGAGGTGTTTGGTCCAAGCCAAGGTTCAGGAGCTGTGACCCAGGAGCAAGACCTTGTAGCTCATCAATTGCGTACTGTATCACCTTATTAAGATGACTCGCAGCAAGATATTTGCCTTTGAGGAGTAATTGGAACATACCATGGATTTTTTCGAGTAACCTTACACTTTCTGAATCATCAGATAATGGCCAATTCCTTGCAAGGGAACAAGCCTTGCCCCACTGGTTTCCTTCACAGTCCATGAATTCAAAGTTGAAAATCTCACCATGCTTTCTGCCATCCATAAGATTTCCACAGTACGTCTCATCCGATTTTACTTGACCTTCCATTGCATTTATGTTACCTTCAACTTGGGAAGACTCCCAATCATCAGCCACACAATCCTTTCTCTTGTCATTAAGGTCGCTGATATCAGATCCTTGGAGATTTTTAGGAGATTGGCATTTTGACTGCTCTTCAAGCATTTGCAGCGCAGCAGAAGCATCTATAGGTTTCCACGTGCTGCCAAGAATCATTGCAACCCAATCATTGTCAACTTCTTGAGGCAACACCGACTGCAATTTAGGTGACAAGTTTCCCATGTGCTCCCTTACCACATGTTGCATGTGTGATTGACCATCAGAAAATTTCTCATTGCAGCAGCAGCACATCCAGAACCTCCAGGTCTTATTAGCTTCAACGAAAGACATGGCCTCTAAAAAAACCTCCATTGGCAAACCATCCTTCAATGAATTCAAATGGGCCCTAAGATCATGAATGTTCATCTCAAGCAAGCTTTTCTTCTTATCAAGACTCATAGAATTCCAAAATGACCGAACCTGATCCATCTTCTCTAGCGGTGACACAATTTTCCTCATATTTCCATACTTACGACGCTCACCCACTCTATGAACCCCAGAAGAAGTTAATGATTCAGATGCTTTATCATCATCATTATTCAATTGAGCAGAACCAGATTTCTGTTGCAAAAGCCTCGCCGCAGCCACACGTACCTCAATCTCCTTCCTTCTCTCCTCGGGCGTCTTAGTGGCTTTCTTAATCTCATTAGGTCTTCTAGTCTGAACCAACCTAACCTCCATTGGATCATCCGATAACCGCCTCATTGGAATCAACCTAAATGTGTCTTCTCCACTTCCATTTCCAAGATTCTTCATCCAAGTAGAAATTGAAGCAATCTTAGACTTCTGAATCAATGATCTAAGCTCTTGTTGCACGTGTGCTATCCGTGCATCAGGTGTTGAAAGCTTCTGTTGGCTCTCATCCTGTAAACTCTCCTTAGCAGGATCAATAGGGTTTTCAACCGACAACGCACGCTCACACTCTTGCACAGCCTCCTCATATCCTTTACTATCAACTGACACCTCGTAAAGTAAATTGGCATAAAAATGCGAAAACTCAATCGAATTTGGGGACAATGACACTGCTTTCCGGGCAGAATCAAGCGCGTTTTTCACATGTCTTTGTTTGGCATTAGGGTCTTCAATCAAAGAAGCGAGTTTAACACAAATAGTACCATGAACACGATGAAGAAGAGCGGAGTTTTCGTACCGTGCACACGCGTCTTTCATCAGTCTCAAAGCTTTTGTATGATTCCCTCTTCTGAGAGACGTCAAAGCTCGCTCGCATTCCAGCTTGATTGTGGCGTTCGCGGCGGCGGCGGAATCGGATTGGTTTGGAGCTTCGGTTTTCGCATTTTCGTGCTTGGTCTCAACGGAACCTCCATCGCCGGAAATGAGGTTCGAAGACTTGTCGGCGACGTCAACGGAGACAATACCATTGATTGAATCGGTCGAAACAGCAGAAGCAGTAGATGAAGCTGTAGAAGAAGATGATGCTGCTGATGATGAAGACGATGGTTTGGAACGAAGAGCAGGGTTTCGCTTCTTATGCCCCATAGACGATTAAACCGAGGGGTTTCGATTGAAACTCAATTCGCTCAGATAGCATGCCAGCACTGAGAAACAGCAGAAAGATATTGAGATTGATTCAGCAATGAAGAAGAAGTGGGTGAAGTAGAGATCGATCGGAACTAGAGAGAGAGGAGGGGAGAGAGAGAGAGATAGAGAGGTGGGAGGAGAGAGGTGGTTCTCACCTACCAAGATTTTTTCCTTTTTCTTTTCTTGTTTTTGGGGGTTTTGTTTTGTTAATTGGGAGGTAAGAGATGCTAAACCTTGTGAAGGAAGAAGAAGAAGAAGATACAGGAATCCACCAATCCCACCTTTCTCTTTCTTTTTCCTCTCTCTTACTCTCTATCTATCTGTTTCTCTCTTTCTTCCTTTTGCTTGTCTCTGAATTTCTGTTTCTTCTGCACGTTCACATTTTTTCCAATTTCTACAGTGGATCCAAGGTTCATGGGCTCAAGAGGATTGCCAAGAATTTGAGATACCCACAATTTCTAGGCCTAAATGAGAAATAGGGGCCATCCTCCCCCCCTCTCTCCCTCTCTCTCTCTCTCTCTCTTTAATTATTATTATTAATCTATATCATATATGTATGCCAATATGGTGCATCTATACTATTATCCACTAATAGTCTAATACCCTTGTCATGTAATAAAATTATGATTAAAAGAATATTAACTCAATAATCATAATTATATTTTTAATTAATCTACAACACTTAACAACCATTATATTATTTATTACACACCTTATTATATATATAACATTTATTCATCTAATAATTGTCAGTGTTGTAGTTGTGTTAAAAATAAATTACAAAAATTAAATTATTATTTTCTTATGAAAATATTAGAAGTGCATGCTCTAACCAATTGTTAAGTAAATTTTATACATTTAAATCTAAAATAGTCTTTTAACTTGAAGGTAAAATTATACATATTGTACGT
>JAJIYU010020345.1:0-10439 GCA_030144865.1 Tinospora cordifolia | reverse complement strand
TTAAAATTGCCCACACCTAAGTTTTTAATGAACACCCAAGCACATCAAGTAAATTTGTTCCCTCACCTTTTCTCCCAAATGACACCATTGCCTAGTCATGTATCCCTTCTTCCATGCCACTAGACTTTTTCTAGCATTATTGAATGTACTCATTACCTACTTAGCAAACTCTAACCACCGTACGAAAAATTGACAAACTTTGCTTAAATTAGCCAAGTATTTTGATTTTTTCGGAAGATCAAACCAAAGTTCAAATGTAAGGGAAAAAAAACAAAAAAAACAATAGTTGTTGAAAAATTCAAAATTTTGACAAACTTTGCTAAAATTTGACAACTTTGATGAAGTGTGAAAAATAAAATAGGATTTTTTAACTAAATAAAGCACAAAGTAAATGAAAGGTTGAGATTTATGCGGGAATAGATATTGAAGGTGAGACCATCTAAAAAGTACAAACAAAGTTAGATTTAAAAAAAAGCATGGAACGGAGAACGAAGAGTGGAGAATGAAGAACGTAGAACGGAGAACGGGCATAGGAACCAGGGGAATTGGTACAAAGGAGAATGGAATGAGAGGAAGCAAAGTTATCAGTCGGCCCTAGTCAGAGCGTCAATGGCACAGCCGATCGAAGGGTTGAGAGTGAATGGGTGGAAGTTCGAAGACGAAAGAAACGATCCACGAACCAAGGGATGGGGACGCGAGGAAGCAAGACTAGCTTTTCCTAGAGCAATCAGCATATCCGGAAACTATTCACCTTTGACTCAAACTTTAAGTCATTTAAAGTCGAGGTGGCAACACAATCGGGGGAGTTCATTATCCAAGAGCTAACCATGAATGCCACATATGCCTTGTCTTTATCGAGAGTTGATGTTCCGTGGATATACGTTGGGGTGAAAAATGCAATGAGCTTTTCCAAGAATGGAGAATTTAAAAGAGCGAAACATATCAGAAGCTATACAATATTTATTAAGACTCTTACCAACCGACACGGGAGCTTTATGAAGCTATCAAACTATATATATTCCGGAAGATCCGAATACATGGAATGCTTTTGTTATGATCCTGGAAGGCATAACGAAGGAGCTAGCCAACGTTAGACCTATGGTGAGAACGAGAGTGCAGATAAAGAAGACGACTAGGGAGGAAGAGCAAGCATCGACCAACTGGCAGACAGGGGGTACTCTCACTGGAAACAAGGCAAACAAAATGGAAGTGAAGAGGGCAGGAAGGACGTTTCCCATAAAAACAAACATTCGATCCATTAAGGTGAATATCATTCGAAACTCTAACTTTTATTCATGGCAGGAGATAGAGGAGGATTTATCTCTTATTCTAGGAAGGGACCCCCACCTAACCATACTCGATGCTAGAAGAGCCATCTTACACTGCAGGGACGGCTCCGAAACATCTAAACTAATGGGTCCGTCCTAGAAAGGGTTCCTCACAGATATTTTTGTGCATAAATGGTATGAGTTCAACTTATGGGAGCAACGTCAGATTGCTTGTAGGAACAGTTGGGTCGGGATTGAAGAAATACCGGTAGAGAAGTGGATGCTCAGTTTCCTAGCGGAAATCGCAGAGAAGTGCGGAAGTATGTTGGATATTACCAAGGATACACTATCTGATAGGTCCAGGGAGTTGGCGATTATGAAACTGCAAGGATACGACTCGAGTCTCTTACCAGCAGAACTTGAAATTTACGATGACGACAGTGTGACGGTGCTGAGACGAACAGACCTCCAGAAGGTATGGGGACCAGAGGTGGAAGGAGCAAGGAAAGAAGATCGAAGAAGGACAAGGAACAAGACTCCGACATCGGAAGAATCCTGGAGGGCAACAGCGGCAGAGAAGGCGGAGGGCTCGAGAACGCACCTGCTGTCGGATTCATTAGCCCGCCAACCTACACCTGGTGTTGGACGTCAAGAGTCAAGCGGCGGATATCGACGCTGTACTCACATAGTTGTCAGCATGAAGAGGAGATCTGTTATTCTGGATATTTCCAACGAGGAGGAAAATGGGTCCTCGAGTCACAGTTTAGGTAGGGAACCAGGCAAGTCGGGCCGAATAAGGCCCAGAGTCAAAGGTGGGCCCGAGATAACTCACAGACTAGTGACGCGGGAAGCAAGTAAATCAGATTGGGAGGTAAGCCTGACCAAAGATCCACAAGGGCCTAGTAACAACATCGCAAAGGCTTGTCCAGGAGGGCCACCGTTTCACACATATACAAGAAATAAGGGCCTTCCTAGTCATCATAACAAATGGATCGAAATGACGTGCTCTGAGAAGAATAAAGGCAAGGCGATAGTGACTAAGGAGTTTGACTCAGATTCGGAGGGAATACCCCAAGGCGCGGAGAAGACTAAGGCCCCACGATCTCATTCACTCCCAGGAAGTATAGATGAGGAAGATAACTTCAACAACATGGGGGGTCCTCCCCAACATGGCAAGATATGCTCTATTTATCGAAAGTTATCTCTCTCTAATATTGCAGGTTGCTCTAATCCTAATCATGAGTCAAGCGAGCCCCAAACCCAAGATGAAGTTCAGGGGGAGAACAAGAAGTTGCCTCCTCATCAAATTCTTTCAGAGGAATTCTGCTTAGAGGAAGAGGGAGAAAGAGAGAAACGAGTGGCGAGATTTTTCCACAAGATTAACCTTCAGTTGCTACAGCTGGAAAATTCTAGCTGAGCTATCCATAACGGAAGGGAGTAGATGTTCTGATGCGGATATTATCCTGGAACATAAGAGGGTGTGGCTCCCTAGAAATTTTGGGCTTTATCCGTCAAACAATTCTTGCTGCCAAGCCTAATCTCATTGCCCTAAAGGAGACTAAGATATGGAGACGACGCTTCCTCAACTAGGCTTGTCTTCCCGCGCTCGGGGCTACCGAGGGTATTCTTTTCTTGTAGCATGAGACACTAAAGGATTTGAAGTTATAAACAAGTTTGAGGGACGTTTTTCCCTGTCGTTCAAGTTAAAGAGCTCCGGGTCCAAAGATTGGTGGTCTACAACAATTTATGGGCCTTGTCTAGGTGGCGAAAGACCATAGTTTTGGGACGAGCTAGCAGCTCTCTCGACGATGTTGGTTGGCCCGTGGTGCATCAAAGGCGATTTCAATGTCATCAAGAATCCAGAGAAAAAGCTTCATGGCATAGTTAGAGGTCCCTCCACGACTCAGTTCGACGACTTAGTAAATGAGCTCCAGCTGAGGGACATAGAGCTGAGTAATGCAAAATTTACATGGACTAACAACCGGGAACAGGTGGCCCTATCTAGGTTTGACAGATTCCTGGTTAATTCCTCGTGGGATATTCTATTCTCGTCTTCTTCTCACTATTCCATGCAAAGAATAACTTCTGATCATTGGTCCATTGTTCTGGACTACCAGCCTGTGGAATGATGTCCCACCCCATTCAGGTTTGTGCACGAGTGGATGGATAGGATGGATTTTTAGGAAAACATGCAGAGGTGGTAGAACAAACCCGCCATTTATCAATGGCCAGGATACAGGTTTATGCAAAAATTTAAAAAAAAAAAAATCTGAAAACGAACCTTCGAGAATGGAGTAGAAACTTCCACTCTGAAGATATTAGTGAACAATTCAGCCTAATAAAGAAACTTCAAGAGATAGATGAGCAGATCGAGTTAACTGGGAACTTCAGCACAAAGAGAGAGGAGAGAACCTCTCTCCTGTCTCAACTCCATCTCTTTGAGCTCTGAATTGAAAACGTCGTACGCCAGAAAGCCCGCCAAACATGGGCAAGGGAGGGAGATGTCAACTCGAAGTTCTTCCATCGAATTCTCTCCATTAGAAGGCCTATACCATCATCCCAAACTTGGAAACTGAAGGAGGCAGATTATTAGAGTCCATGGCAGATATTCAGGAACACATTATCTCGATATTTTCTCACTTATACTCAGAGCCTAATGACCCAAAATGGGTCATTGACGACATAGATTGGAGACCCATTTCAGAGGAACAAAGTCGGTGGTTGGAATGGACATTTACGGAGGAGGAAGTCAGAGACGCAGTATTCCATTTTGATAGGGCAAAGGTGCCAGGCCTTGACGGATTCTCTATGTTGTTCTATCAAAAAAACTGGACATTACTAAGACAAGATATTCTCAACACGGTGAACGAGTTCCACAGTGCAGGAATTATCAACAGGTTTACCAATGAGACTTACATTCAGCTCATCCCCAAGAATTACAGCCCCAAGAAAATCGAGGATTTCCAACCAATCAATTTGGTCACCAGTCTATATAAGATATTGTCAGAATCTTGATGAAGAGACTAAAGGAGGTAATCAAGGACACGATAGCAGAAACTCAGCTGGGCTTTATCAAGGACAGACACATCCTGGACGCGATCCTCATAGCAAACGAAGTTGTAGAAGACTACATGGAGAAACACAAAGAGGGATTGGTAGTAAAAATAGATTTTTCAAAGGCTTATGATTTGATGAGATGGCATTACCTCCTGTACGTGCTGGAAAAAAAGGGCTTTGGCGCAAAATGGCACAAATGGATCCTGGGATGCTTATCCTTTGTCTCCTACTCCGTCATTATCAGTGGCAGACCAAGAGGAAAGATACGGGCCTCTAGGGACTGAGACAAGGAGACCCTCATTCTCCCTTCTTATAACAAACAGCCTCCAAGGAATACTGCAGAAAGCAGCAATTCACGGCTTACAAGGATTTGAGGTGGGAGTGAACAAAATCAGACTGTCTCATCTCTAATAAGTTGATGACTCTTTATTTTTCTTCAATAATGATAAGCATAGTTGGAGAATTCTCATGAGAGTCCTCGAAAGCTTCTCTTCAATCTCAAGCATAAAGATTAATCTGCACAAGAGCCAGATAGTAGGTATCAATCTGTCGAGGACTGACTTGTCCCAAGCGGAGCACATTCTTAAGATATCTTCAAGCGTTTGGCCCATGAAATACCTGGATCTTCCACTGGGAGGAAACTGCAGAAGAATCTCCTTCTGGGATCCTGTGGTCCAAATAGTCAAATGCCGCATTGAGGGATGGAAGGAAGCTACTTGTCCAGAAGAGGAAGACTACTTCTCATCAAGACTATTCTAGAGGCGCTACCATCATACTATATGTCCATCTTTCAAATGCCAATGGTTGTGAAGACGAGATAGAAAGATGTATCTGAAAATTTTTTTGGAAAACAGAGAGTGCAGAGAAACCCCAAATGTTGGTTGGCTGGAAGAAAATATGTTTCCAAAAAGACAGAGGAGGGCTGCGAGTGGGTAACCTCCAAATCAGAAATCTGGCCCTTTCCGCCAAATGGTTATAGCGATTTTCAAAGGAGCAGTCCTCCCTGTGGGGAAAGGTCATTAGCAACATTCACGGTTCTTCTCAAAATGTTATGTCAACAGGCCTCAAGAATAGGGTAACTGGAAGGTCCCCCTGGAAGTTTATTCATTCAATATATCCAAGATTCTTGGGGCAAATCCAATGGAGATTGGGCAATGGAATGAAAATTCGGGCATGGAGGGGAAGCTATCCTTTGAAAGAAGAATTGCCAAGACTATTCCGTCTGATTCCTCAACCGACGGTGACTTTATTTTAGATGAAGGGTCCCAACCTGGATAACACGACTACTAGCCCCTGCTGGAATTTTTACTTCCGAAGAGCTTTCAATGAGAAAGAGATTGAGAAACTTACTGTCATTCTTCAAAGACTTGATCAGGTGCAGTATGTAGACAGGGAAGATTCCTGGACATGGAAAGGGGAAGACAGTGGGGCTTCTCTGTTAAGTCCTGCTATGACACATTTCTGGATGTGGCCGACACGAAGAATGGAAACAGATTTGAAGTCATATGGAAAACTCCGATTCCTGTGAAAAACAAAATTTTGGCTTGGCTTGGATTTTAGGCAGATTAAACTGTTCAGTTCAACTGCAGTTAAATATGCCTAACTGGTGCATTTCTCCTTCTTAGTGTTGTCTGTGCAGGGATGCTAAGGACGATGTGCACCACCTTTTTTGGCAATGCAGGACAATGAAAGTTGTATGGGAAGCGTGGCGTTATTTTCTGCCGGTCTTACCTCTTCCATCAGAAGATGCTCTCACTTTGTCTAGCCCAGAAACGATCCCATGAAGACTAAAGCGATACTGGATG
The DNA here is from genome assembly GCA_030144865.1 of Tinospora cordifolia. Classification (NCBI taxonomy): domain Eukaryota; kingdom Viridiplantae; phylum Streptophyta; class Magnoliopsida; order Ranunculales; family Menispermaceae; genus Tinospora; species Tinospora cordifolia. The sequence continues at coordinate 4,309 of JAJIYU010020345.1, read as the reverse complement.
ATAATCTGCTTTGCTATTTGGACGGCTATTTGGGAGTTGAGAAATAATTGTATCTTTACGGGAGTGGTGGTAGTTACCAATAATATTATAAATAGGTCTACTTATCTTTTTGCTCTATAGATTTCTAGTTCTAAATGGGGAGGCGGATATTCCCTTGGGGATTGGATGAGGAGGTGGCCTTCCATTTTGCAAAGTATCATATGATGCGCTATGGCACTGCTGGACATCTCGTCCATTTTTATCTTTATACATAAAATCTTCTAGTTTCTATTTCAAAAAAAAAGGAGAAATTCAAAAGAATTTAGATCTGAACTTTCAAGGTGTAAAAATGCATTTTACATAATTCTTAATACTAAATGTACATATTATAGCATCTACAGAAAAGTTCTTTAATCTTTTTCCAAGTTGGCAAATTTGCAACAATTCTCCAAAATGTGTCAAACTTCTTTGGAATACTTCAAGGTTTTAAAGGTTGACGTTTAAGGCAAAGTCAAAATTTTGAAACTTGACTTTTAAACTGCTTCTCACCATTGTATTGTGAGTTTAGGGAGGATATTAGAGTTGTACTATACTATATTAACTATTAGGAAAGGGTCATATTGTCATTAGAGATGCAAAATAAGCCATTGTTATTCTCACTTTCAATTGCTTATAGATACAAATTATTTAAAAGAAACACCAGCCAGAATCAAATGCCTCTTCCTTGAATACAATATGTAATATTGAAAATATGAAACTATACTTCCTACACGAATGCCCTCACTAATTAGGCTTAGATTAAAAGCAAAACCCTAGCAATGAGTAGTATGACTCTTTTTTCTTCCATTTTTTAATCAAAATATACTGATGAAAGTATAATTATAAATATAAGGAAAATTTCTTTAAGGTCTACGCTAAAAAACACTTCCAATTGGGATCACATTTGAAGAAATATACGAGCATTTTCTCATCGGCATGGCATATTTCAACCATGGAGGAACAAAACAAAGGCAAAAGCACACATACAGTTATATATAAAAAAAAAAATATGTCCCCTATAAGCAATTAACCCCTAAAATGTTATATATATATATATATATATATATATATATATATATATATATATATATATATATATATATATACACTGAGAATCATAACGTCATAAAGCATAGAAGAGTCTAACCTGAAGCTTCACTTTTATATCCAAAACCATGCGCTCTCTTTCTGCCTGTAAATCAAAAAATTAGACTTATGTACTCCAGTTTAAAATACATAGGATGGTTAGATAACTTACAGCCCTCTCTCTAGGACTGAGGCTGTCTGCTTTTGAGTCCTTGCCAACTGAAGGTGATCTGATAAAAGTAAATGAATTTATAAGTAAAAATCTTGATCATAGCTCAGGAGGTAAACTTCATGCATTTCTTGTGATAGGACATGCTGTAAAAGAGATTCAGTTCAAGAGTACTAGAATATACAAGTTCCACTATCAAAGCCAACAGAGAGAAAGCTTAGTATTATCTGTCTACCTTGGAGAAAGCTTTCCAAAATGATCAAGTGCTCCACTTGCTGCAGCTAGAATTGCCTTCCTCTTTTCTTCCTGCTCTTGTGTTCTCACATTTGAAGGAAATCTGTCATAACAGTATGTGGCACCTGATCCTGGTGATCAAAATGTTCAGTATGTGGGATCCAAAGATAAGATTAGCTAATAAGAAGTTACCGAAAGACAGTTCTTTCCAAAGAGTGGAAACTATAAGTTCTGATATGCATGTATCAGTGCAAAAATGTTATACATGCATATACTAAAACACTACCTGGTATTCCAATCCCAGGGTCAGATATTGTTATAATCTCAGGCTCTGTTGAAGCGGAGGGAAAGATGGAAAGAGGATTTTGACCCCGTCCATTAGCATCTTGCAGCTTATCAAGAAGATTATTACCCATCGCATCAGAGCCGATACCTCTTTCCAGAAAATCAAGGAATCCATGGGAATCTAAAAATTGTGTAATCTGATGATTAACAAAACAGCAATAGCTAATCTCAATCCAACCTTAGCTGAAGCTAAACCCTCAAGGCACAAGAAATCAAAGAGAAAAGTGCTTCTGAAACAATATTAAGAATAAATATTTAATTCACTCTTTTTTTCCCCCCTTTCAAACATTCATAGAAACATAAATTGCAATCTGCAGCAAAGTCTTTAGGCCAAGAGCCATCATTTGTTCTATAACTAAATAAGATTAAGAAAATGGGTGTAATTCCATTGGAAAAAAAGGAAATGAAGCAAAATCACCATGGGATCAGGTGGTTGGCTAGTTGTTCGAGAACGCTTCCTCAAAAATGCTTGGGTGTTGAATACTTGCTGAGCAGTATTTTCCTGTGCAAGAAAGATCATTAATAAAGCTCAAACTGAAAATAAGAATTCAAGTACATAAATACTATTTGGAACAGGGTAAAGGCGAACACTTACTATGAAATTACGATAGCCACTCAAAATTGATGCAAAGAACTTTAGGAATATTAACCTGCATATAAAACACACTTAAGTCACACAGAATAATATGAAAAGGTTGAGTGTCTCTCACTTCATGGTAAATTCAAAGCTGGAGCTAAAATAAAGTATAAGAGATTAAATTAATAGAAAAAAGCCCTCTGTTAGGAATAATCACCCAGCTACTTACTCTATATTGCACCTATAAAAAACTAAGATCACATTAATAAAATGACATCTAACATGTATTTCAAACCATGTCCTAGAAAGCGGCCAAATTAGGGAATAAAAAAGATTGAATCTTCCATTTATATTTTTTTAGAAAAAAATAGAAATATTCAACCAATCCAACATCAATATACAGATGTGAAGATAGGCAAGCTACAAAAAACACCAAACAGGCAAGACCTTGTCCAAGCGAACAGGATCAAGTTAAAGAACTGGGCCAAAGCACTTGAAAAGAACAATCAAAGAAAATGGAAAGATCAATCACAAAAATCAGTTTAAAAAATTCAGGAATTACAACTTGTTGATTCCTGCAAATTACAAAATCATGTATCTAGAAGATTTCTCAAACTTTTTGGGATGTTCAGTAGATGGTCATAGACATCATAACCATATATACACATACCTACATATATATATATATATATGCATACACACACACAGACACACACACACACACACACACACACACACATATATATATATATAGAGAGAGAGAGAGAGAGCAGAAATAAAGAAGACTGCATCTTATATTAAGTATAGGTATTAAAAAAAAAAAAAAAAGAAAAAAAAAAGCTTTAAAGTTATATGATTGGAATAACTCAATTCTAATGACAAGACTAACTAAAACAGGAAACCATCCTTTCAATCATTCACCCAATGGCAAAGCATTAGGTAGCATGCAAAAGCTACCTCACAAAGAAGACAGATAGAAGGAACTTTTCCCAAACTAACTCATTAGCTTGGTCCTCAAAAATACAAGAAGTTTGATCTTTCCAGATACACAAAAAATAGCAAAAACACATATTAGTAATAGGAATAAAGAACCAAAAGGTAATCAGAAATAGTTAAAGGATAAAACATGCATTTCTGATTTTTTTTTCTTTTTTTACAAAGTATTCAAAAAAATACCAATGTGCATCATGTCTCTCTAATTTAGTCATTCATAGGTTTATTAACAAGGTTTCCTCAAATTCAAGGAGGAGCCATAAACACTTTTCTTTTTGAAAATTCAACTTCACCCTCATCATTAGTTACTTAAAATTTTGAAATAATTAGCAAACATTTCCAACGCTTATGATGCATTGTATATTTTCTATACCAAAATATTTTAAGCTTTTCTTTTTTTTTTTTTTTTTGGGAACGACTAATAAACTTCAATAATTAGCAATATATATTAAGCACGTACAAAATATTTAGAACTGATTAATATATAATAGCATATTCTACTTGCTTTTAGGTCAATAATAAGTGTTCAAAGATCTCTCTCATTACTAGATGTTTCCTAATGTGTCAACAAGAGTAGAAAGCAAACTTACTTTCGATCATGCGATGGACAGTTGGTGGACAAACTTAATCAACAGAGGTCAAGAAATGCTATTCAAAACTTACGAGAGATGATAGAAAGTTACTAGATTTGGAGGATAGCAAAGTGAGAGGTGGAGTATTTTATGATCTCTATAGTGCAAAGGATGGGAGTTATGGGGGATTATGGGGATTGAAACGGTGCGAGTTCCTTGTGATGAAAGGCATGTTTGGAAAGGCCTTTTAAGATGGAAGATACTCATGATGTTGTCTTTCGCTGAGAAGCAAGAATATTGTTGAGCACTTAAGTT
>JAJIYU010020344.1:0-10439 GCA_030144865.1 Tinospora cordifolia | reverse complement strand
TTTAACTTAAAATAATTTTTTAATTTTTATTTTAAAATTAAAAATCAATATATTTTAATTTTTATTTAAGATATTAATTTTAATTATTTAAAACAGTTAAAATTCTTTATTTATAAAAATTAATTATTTTAATATATATATATATATATATTATATAAATGGGTGTTGCAATGCAAGAGGCATCTAATGCAAGCGCACTCAGTGAGCACCGCACCGCACCAGCTTTGCGCTCACTGAACGTGCATTACTGATGCCATGATGATCAAGCAAATTAATACTCTAAATGAATATAGATGAATAATATTAAGAATATCTAAAATTATTAATAGTAAACATATTTATAATTGTTGAAAAAAATGTAACAAAGAGTTCCAGTTAGAAAAAATAATTATTTTTTAAAAATATCTCTTAATAAAAGAAAATATTTTGTAAAAGCATGTCTCTTAAGATTAACAAATGTTATAAAAGGACACATATCTCAAATTTTCATTCATTTAAAATAAAAAATTTTAATTTTATAAATTTCCAACACATGGTAGTCCCCTGAACCCTTTTGCAAAAATACAAGATCTGTATCAATGAATGCCAATGAATACGCAGCTTCAAGCTTATCGTTCCAATTTGCATAGTTTTTTTTTTTTTTCAAACCGCTTTTATTTTCTGAATGGCACTTCACAACTTGCTCGTACACTGAAAACCCAAAGAAACAGACGGGAGAACTAAAGAAACAGAACCGCGGAGACAGAAAGATGAAGAAGAAGAAGAAGAAGGTGCTCAGAAGTTAGTAAGAATGGATTTAAAGAGATGTCCTCAGGAAACACACGCATGTGTTTCTTCAGATTAACGAGATCTTTTTCCTCCTCACTGCACCTTCCTCTTCCGTAGATCCTTCTCTCTCCTAACCAAATCAAACTAACACGAAAAGGCTAACACAGGAAAAAGTAATAAGAGGAAAGGGATCTGTCTGCATAACGAAGAGGAGGGAATCGCAAGCAACAAAGATTCAAAGCATCACTAACAAACAAATTCCTAAGAAAAAGAAGAGGAAGACGAAGAAAACTCTAAACAAACGAAAAACCATGAACACACCGCCGCCGCTGCATAAGCATATATATAGAGAGCGCTTTAGATACTTAAAGTTGTGACTAGGGTTAGGGTTGGCATCACATTACATGGTTAAAATCCGGTGTTAAACGTCAGATTCTATTCTACTACATCAACGTGGTTGTTTGATTACACGTGGCCTTTGCAAGAAAGAAGTTGTCCAATTCTTTTTTAAATATCCGAAAAAAAAAATGATCACGTTTTCTAATTAAATATTTTATTTAAGATTCATCTTTATTTTAGTTTTATAAAATGCAACTGTTAAAAGCTATATTTATATATAGTAATAGATGGAATATATACCTGTAATTGGCCAAAATGGCCGAGAAGAAGGAAGAGTGTCTAGAGCTGGTGACAGTGGCTGGCCCTGCAAGGAAGAATAACCACAAGGTGAAGGTAGCCAATGTACTGAAATATCTGAAAGATCGTAATCTCCTTATTCTTCTATAAATCAGCCCAGTGATTATCTTTTACAATGCAGAGCAAGGTTAGTTCACACTTAGTAGTAGCCGTGCTCTTGATGGGGTTAAGTTAGCTTAGACTCTATTTGGGTCAAAAAGTAAAAATAATAATTTATGACACGACATGATAATTTAACTTAAAAAATACACACATTTTAACAGGTTTATATTTACATGAATAAATTTAAATCAAAATGAGTTAAACACAATTAAATACAACTAAAATTTAAATAGAAAACAGATTAATTTGTTAAACTCAAAAATAATATGTTTAACATAATTATAAATAACTTTAACAAATTATAAATAAATTAATTTTAATTTAATATTTTTACTAAGATATTAATAATAAATTTTTAATTATTTTTTAAAATATTTTTTTGGTATATTTTTAATAAATCATTTATATTTTATATTTTTGTTAATATTTTTATAAAAACCATTTTAAATATTAGTTCTAAAATTTTAATAAATCACGTACAAACACATGATTATAACAAAATTAATAAATGAACTAAATTTAAATTAAATTTACATTTTTCAATACTTAAATCGTACACATTTACAATACAATTTATTTATGGTTCAATAACATAAATTGTCAGCCTTAAATTAAAAAAATTAAAACTAATTAAAATAATTAATAAAATTAATAAAAAAAATTTTAGATCTGCACATTCACACCAATGTATTTTTAACTTTTAAGATGAGAAAAATAAAATTTTTTTGCGAATAAATATTTTGCATACTAGTTTTTTTCTTTAAAAAAAAAACTACTTATAACAAATTTTACCAAAAATTTTTCAAATTCAATCAAACAATTATTAGAAAGCTCTCTTAAAAATGCTATTTAGTTTTCCTTTAAAATATTAATATTTAAAAAAAAATAATAATTGTGAACTACCAAAGACAAAATAAGAGTTGTAAAGCCAAAAGCTTCCTAGACACAAAACCAGCCAAAGAACTCAAGGTATCTGCTAATAAAACTATATATAACATCCTATGCTCCGTTGCCTCTTCAAAACCATCACCTCGCAAAGCGCCCTCTACTCCAAACAGACATACACGCATATATATACACAATTCTTCTAGCTTTGCAAGACATTTACCTTCCATCTGATCATGGCCGAACGACTAAGTAGGCTACCGTCTCGCCTCAGAATTCCCTGGATTACCAAGCCGCCGGCACCTACTGCTCCACCTGCTAACGTAGATGATGATCAGGCAACATCAAAGAGCAGCACCACCCTAATTCCAAGCCGATGGTTTTCATTTCAACAACCCGAGTCAATTCCTCCTTTGGAAATCCCACCCGAGCCGGAAACCATGCCACAGAACCTCTCACCTGAGTCACCTTCTACGCTTGAGATTAAAATACAATCAACCATAGAAGCATCAAAGCCGCCTTCTCCTGCATCAACAGAACCACCTTCTCCTCGAGAAGATACTATTCATTTAGAGAGGACTCTGTCCGACCAAGCTCTAGAATCCCAACCAACACTATCAACTCCACAACCTGTAGAGCTGTTGTCACCTAAGAAGCAAGTTCCAGAATCCCAATCAAATTTACATGCAATTGTTCAACCACCACTGCCATCCGATGAAGAGAATAATCAAGCAATTTCCCAGGAAACATCTACATGTGATGGAGGATCTGATGATACACAACAAAGCCCAGTGAGATCTTTTGTAGCTCCAGAGCCTCCTCAAACAGATGAAGGTCCTGAACTGCAAGAAAAACCTCAAGGTACTGTTAACTTGGATCAACAGAAAAGCCAAACAACTTCTCAGATTCCGGAGCCTCCTCTTCCGCCACCATTAATCAAAGACTCTCCAGAACAAAGCCAAACAGCTTCTTCATCAACAGAAACCCCATTTGCATCTGAGAAAGGTCCTGAATCAGATCACAGTGTACAAACAATCACCATGCCACTTGCAGAGTCTGGCAATGTCTCTCATCACCAACAGCAGAATCAAACAACTGTTATACCTATAGGTTCTCTGTCTCCAACTCAGCAAGTTCTAGAGTCTCCTCCAACACCGCAGGTAATTTCTCAACCATCACCATCTAGCAACAGCTTGCATCAGCAACAGAAAAGCCAAACTTCTCTATTTGTGGAACCTCTATCACAATCAGAGTTGGGTGCATCTGAATCAGAGACAACATCCAGTGAGGCAGGACACGCAATGAACGCATTGCCCAAAGACCAAACAGAAACACAAGCAAGCTCTGAGCTGGAAGGGGTGGCAAAGCTATCTTCCCAGTCATCAGGTCCCAGAGCAATAGATAGAGACACTTCTGTGAAGTCGCAAGGGTTGATTACCCCTCCACAACCTTCATCTCCTTCACATACACACAGTAAGCTAGCCAGAGAAATGCTGTCACAAACTCAAAGGCAAGCTACTATCCTGTCAGATGGGAACATAAAAGAATCTACCGAAACAAGAAGTCCTGCAAAAACAGTTGAACCTAATAATACAGCAGCTCCAGTGATGCATTTCCCAGTTCAACCACCAAATTATTCCAGTTCTAGTGTCATTCTTAATGACTCAACAAAATCAAAACAAACTAAAGAAGAAAATATGAACAGGGAGGCAGAATCAAAAACAGAAGACAGATTAGCAACACTAGCTGGCGGGGAACCTGAGAAAAGAATGACGACCAAGCTTCTTAATTCAGCATCAGAATCTAACAAGCATTCTGTTGGCCGTTCGGTTACATCTAAAACAGAATTGACGCAGCTGGAGAAGCAATTATCAACCAGAAACATAAGTGAAAATGCAACCACACACATTCAAGGAGGCAAGGGAAGAGTTCAGCTTCGAACAAATCCAACTAACAAGATTGCAGGAAGTAGATCACAACCTTGGTTCTCAGCATCCCAAATGGAATTGGTTACCTTGAACAAAGAGATCAGGGAAGCCCTATCAAGGTTTGCCCACAAGTTGGCTCAGCATTGTTCACATCAATCCATGGATGAAAATGCTCTAAGTGTTATAGCCCTCTGTGGTGTAAATGACGGAGCATCCATGCATGTGGTACATATGCAAGAAAAAGAATGCTTGAGTGACATGGTCCGAGGGTATCGGCTCAATCAGGGCCTTGATGCAGAAGTGAACACTGAAGAAAGCAGCCAAGAGCCAATAGGGTTTAATGATACCTACACCACAGAACATCAAGCAAGAAAAGCATACATTAACAATAACGTACAGGTAACCAATAACTCAATCCTATACATAAGTTCCCTCCAAGAAGGAAATCCTGGAGTTCACCTGGTTGTCTCTGGTGAACCAAAAGAATCTGCAATTTTGAACACAAAATTGGAATCTATTGAGGCATCACAGAAGCAAGGTTGCAAATCCACAGTTGAAAAGGAGAACTTCAATAACCAATCTAAAGATAATAGTGCATCTGGAGCAGTAGATTCCAATGCATAACAATTCCCTCAAAAGTGACTGCTGGGAGAAAAGGAAATGAAGCCTGTGTTTCAAGGGTTCTGCAACAAAGTAGCCATACCGACTCGCATTACCTCACCTATATTAGTAAAAGCATATATATTTTTTCTTTGAGGGGCATTAAGATGAAATCTATGTCCATGCCTTAAATCTTGTAATTTCTATTTGAATTTTTGAATCTGAATATGAAATTTTAGAATAGATAAAAGAATGGTGAACATTGACATAAAAAAAAAAAAAAAAACAAACAAACAAACAAATAGCATGCAACATAAATGCCAAATGATGCACAAACTGCCAATGATGCACTAAGAATAGAGTCAAACAAATTTTCTCATTTGCATATAAGATAGGAAACAAATTACAAAGACACATTTTCAGGTCTGGCTGGCATGAGACAGTCTAATGCCTGTATAGCTGCTAATCACAGCACTGCCTGATAACTAGTATATTCAGTGTTGGCAGACAGCAAAGAGAAAGGAGCCTCTGGGTTAAGATACTTATGTACAACCAAGTTTTCTGTGACAGCAAAACATGATCATAACATATAAGAAATGAAGATCATTCACAGGCAGGTTTGGTGTCAAAGCTGCTTAAGCATATTGCAAAGGCTTGGAAGGCAGACAGAGGGTAGCGGTAATCCATGGTAAAGATGTCCTTCCCAATCTTTCCAAACTGTAGTATTACTTTCTCTTGCTCTGCTAGCGAGACATTATGAGAAGGTTTTACTGCAGCAACAAGCTGGAAGTTCTTAACAGAGGCCACTGTCACACGTCCTCTGAAATTTAGGCACCAGCACTGTAGCTGTTCATGCCATCGAGGTGCTTTGTTCTTCAAAATCAGTGGTTCTCTTATACCTTGGCCTGATGCTTGAGTTGATGAGAGGCTTGAGGAGCTGAATTCTATGGGTAGATCCTTGTACTTTGGAGAAGACAAGAGGGATACCCGTTCCTCGAGGGATTGAGAAAATCTCGCTGGTGTTGGGACCATCCCTCCTTCCTGTATTGCAGAGGTAGGAATCGAGTGCATGGTGCATTGCATTCTCCTAGGGCCTCTGGCACGAAGAACGTTGAGCTCATAAGCAATGGTGGCTATGTTGTAGTTACCAGCTGGTACTCTTGGAGATACCTGCTTGGAATGGATTCTTCGGTTTGATCGGCTATTTGATCGCATTGCAATGTCTAATGGAGGCTGGCTATCATAAATAGTGAACTTAGTGCCCAAAAAATTGGACCTGATAAAGCATAAAATAGAAAATTATGGCATTAGTAAATAAAAAAAGCATGGTACATCATCAAAGATGAGTAGCACGTTAAGTAAGTAAACTTGCCTCAGTTTCCCAATATAAGTATCACTGGCTCGGGAGAAATCATTTGTGACTAAGGATATTGTAAATTCTGTGCTTGTTGCCCTTCTGACCTTCCTAGCTGCTATCAACAATTTTCCATTCTCCCCCAAAAGTGCTGTTATTTTCTCAACGGCATTCAGTATCATACATTGTAAAAAATAAAAAAAAAAAGAAAGAAAAACACATAAAAAGAAAAACATGATTCTAAATTTAAGAATTCCACCAATGTCATTATTGTAGCTATGAAGTCAATAAAAGCTTCTGCTCCACCAATACTAATATGCAGGGTCTTTTTATGAAAAAAAAAAATTAAGAAAAAGATGGTGTGGGAAACAAAAATTATAATCCTTATCACTGAGATCATGCCATAAATTTGATGCTCAGCCTTTCAGGTAGTAATGCCAAAGGATCATTTAATGAGCATGGATAAAGTAAAAAGAAATATATAATTACCAGGGGTCAAACCGAGATACAAACAATATGTAGAAGTCGCTCTCTCCCTTCTGATAAAGCACTGTATTGGAGCATCCCGTGGACCCGGCTGTTAATTTAAGAAGAAAAGAAACCCAACCCACCACAGTCGAAGAAGAAATTCAACAAATCTTTTAAAAAAGAAATAACTTCAAAATAATTTTTAAAAAATAAAAATAAATAAAACGAAGTATCATAAATATACTTAAATCACCACCTGCTTCAATGACATTGGAAACGTGAGCCTCCCACATTCCTCCGGAGTCTTAACAACCTCTTTCGTTATCTTCCGCCATGACCTGCAAACTGAAGCGCAAGCCACGACGTCCCGCCTGAAAGGCCAAGACGTCTGGCTCGCTTCGAGCCTTTGGATCACATCAAGAAGTAATTCCGGAGGTAAATTTGCCCACCGAGTCTGCTGCGATGATTCAGATTGACAATGCGACCCGTCAGGAACCACAAGAGATCTCGTTCGAATATGTGAATGCTTCCCTTCCACCCCTCCTCTCCTTGGCGTTTCTCTTCTTTCTTTAAGATCGCGGAAAAGACTTTTAAATGTCATTGAAATGATAGATATAGTGTCCCCTCCTTAAATCGATTCAAGCTGATCCAAAACAAAATTACACGACTTAGAAGAAAAATTAAGAAATTATATCTGATCTAATTACAGAAACCGCAAATACAGAGTTGAAGCTTCAGCTCACCTTTTAGGGATCTAGGGATTTCGACCTTGATTCACCGGTCGCTGTCTCAACCTTATTACAATGTTAAATGCGAGACCATGAATAGTCTATTCAGCAAGTCGGTCAATCACGCAACATTCCAACATCTAAAGAGCATTAATGGAATACATGATGAAGTATTCCTGGTTGAAACTCTCGCATAAACAGGCAATATCTCCTTTGATCTTGATGTCTAAGATGGAGACGTAAAATTGAAGGCAAAATGTAATCAATGCCTCCCCCACCTGTAATAAAAAAAAAATGCCAGACTAACAACCAAAAACTCGATTTGCAATCTTCGATCCAACAAGCACGCCAAAAGTTCCTTGATTCCCTGAAAACAACTTGAAACCTCAACAGAACCAGAGTGAGATTGCAGAAAATAGCCGATCCTTGGTCCTCAGTGCGTTGAAACCACAAGCAATGCTAGAAAAACAAACACAAAACCACGAAAATCGATCTTCGATCTATCAACCGCTTCAAAACTCAAAGACACAGGCTCGCCGCTATTGAAATGCCCAATAAGGAACCAAAGAACCAAAATGTTCACCTTTACAATGACGGAATGCGTCGGAGATCCTCGGGAAAACTTAAAATAACGAAAAAAGAGAAACTCAGAAAAGCCGATCCTTTAAAATCGCTCGCACAGATCGAAGAGGGACCCGATGGATGGATCAATCGATTGAGCTTTTGGAGAAGCTGCAAGAATCGAAATCTAAACCGACAACGAAAGCGAAAGAAGTCAAAAGAAATAGAGATCTTCACGTACAAAATTCCCCAAGAAACTCAAGAACATCAACGGACACAGAGACCGTGTTCTCGCTCTTTCTCCGTCTCTCTCCGTCTTCTTCGTTATTTTGAAACCCTAAGATCTCCTTCACATCCCCGTACCGAGGACGCCAGCACCACTAACGCCACCGATTCCAAGAATACTATCGCTCGGATCCCAACCCTCCCCTCTCCCTTCCCCCCCTCTCAGTCCCGTCTGTCAATCTCTTGGGCTCGTTTTCTGGACGACATCCTCCCTCTCTTTTTTAATCGTCCGCCAGCTACGTTACGTATTACGAAGATGAGATTACAGATTTCCGATACTCCCCCTTCCAACTTCACTCTATTCCAAATTCACCCCTTTACTCATATTTTATTTTATTAATTAATGCTAGTATTTGACACTTAATTACATATAAACAATAATTATCATAAAAATATTTAAATTTTTCAAAATACCACACTCCTCTTATAAATTTTTTAATTAATAAAGAGATTTTTATATTTTTATTTTTTGTATATGAGTACATTTCTAGAAATTATTCATTTTTGTGTTAAAAATCAATAATTATTACTTATTTTAAATTGTAAAAAAATAAGAGTAGTTAATCTTTAAATATGTATAGAGAGAGAGAAATTATTTCTTTTTTTATTTAAGCTAGATATAGTTCTCTTCCTTTTTTTTAGTGGAGTAGAATAAAAGATTAAATATTTTTAATATAATTTAGAAGGGCAATCTTACAAATGTGGATTAAAAAATACATAGTATCTTTGTTATATATGTTTATTCTTTTTCTTGTTTTTTTATTACTTGTGATAATTAATAACTTGTTGTATAGTGTAAAAAAGTCTAATTGAACTATAATATTTTTATTTGAGAATAACAGTTATTAATTATAAAATTTGAAGAAATTTAATTTATATGGTAGTAATGGAGATATTCAAAATTAAAGACAAATTTTAAAACAAAAATTAATTGTTTATCATTTTTTAAAACATTATTATTACTGCAATTATTAGTGCTGCAATTATTGTTATTATTACTATTAAGGGATGGCAAAAGCTTGAAAATTTTAAAAGAAAATATTTTTATTATAATTTATTTTGGAAAGGGATGATAAACCCTTGTCTATGGACATTTCATAAAGAAATTATCCAAAATTTACAAACTTATAAGTAATTAAATTTCATAAATGACATTTATAAATACAAAATTTTTAAAAAAAATACATAATTTATATATACTTTCATGATTACTTGTAATAATACTTCTTAATGTTTGGAAGAACAAATGATGTCAATACCATGAGTCTAAAGGAAAAGGCGTCATTAGCAATTCAGATGTAAACATAAATAAATAAATAAAATATTGGAAAATTCATCATCGTAATTTCCAAAGCAAGTTTAAGCAGCATGATGGCTTTGCCCTAGAAGATTCCCCTTGAGATTGTTCTTAGAGTGAGGTTAAATAAACCACATTTGTAGTCCATTTTTCCCTCTTGCAAATTTTTATTAAGAATTTTGTTAAAATGACATTTATAACAAATTTACTTTACAAAAATAACACATTTGTTATACATGCGTAATTATAACATATTAAAATCCATAAAAAGTCCAAATATCTTTCGTGTTTGAATTTTAATAAACTCGGTTACGATACGACCCATTTAAGACACGACTCGTTTACAATATATATGACACGACTTGTTTACGACACGACTCATTTATGACACGATGACACGAATTGCTACCCTTATACATGTGTAATTATAACATATTAAAATCTATAAAAAGTCGAAATATCTTTCATGTTTGAACTTTAGTAAATTCCTCCTCTGTGTTGTCATCACAAACAAGAGCACAAAATTTTCGTTGTGCGTCCCTTTGTTCTTTTAACAAATAAATTGTCGGTCAATTTTTTTTTTCTTCTTCTTCTTCGTGGAGTTTGCCATAGCAAGAGAACTTCATGACATTGTTATATTTTTCTCTCCTTCTTAAAGCTTACAGTTGTAAAAGCAAAGAACCCTAACTCATGACAATTTCTTTCTTCTCTTTATTTAAGTTGGCTACTATAATTTTAATGGATGATGTATGACCACTAACATCACC
>JAJIYU010020343.1:0-10451 GCA_030144865.1 Tinospora cordifolia | reverse complement strand
CAATGAAAATATTTTCATTGATAAATACACAGTTTGGCAATAAAAATTTATTTTATCACTAAGTAATAAAAATAAGATATAAATTTCACTCAAATACTAATTTTATAACTTAAAATTTACTTTTACAAACAAATTATTATTTTATAATTAATTAATTTGTTATTTGTCAACAATTTACACATTTGTTACTTGCAGTTAAATTTCTCTTGGGTGGGAGGGACTGCCCAAAAATTGAGATTTTGCCATAGAATCTCTCTCTCGTTCTTAACAATCTTTTTTTTTTTTTTTTTTTTAATCTCTGGATTAGTTCTCGACTACCAACCCCACTATTTCTTGACCTTCTCAATTATAATATTGCAAAATGAAAATCATTGCACTTCTCTTTTAACGCCAACTCAAGCTAGACACTACAAATCGCTGCTATTACTATTACAAGTTGTTGCTACAAGAAAAGTGCAATCTCTAATAGAAATTGTTAATCGTAGTTTGCAAAAGTAACTAATTTTGTGTCACTTCATTTATTCATTTACTTAGGATGGGATCTTCCTTCCATTTGAGAATGTGTAAAATTATAAAAGTTTTGTTTTAACACTCAGAATTTTTTACAAATTTTAAGCATTTAAATAGAAATTAAAAAATTATTTAAATAAAATAATTCTCGAGAAAACTATGAAAATATAGTATAATCAATAATATCCTAAAAATTTATATAGAAATCCAATAAATAAGTGTTTGAAATATACACATGTATAGATATAAAAATACTTTGCGACATTTCAATACACATTTCTTTGTAATTATGGAAGACGCAAGAATTTAGCAAGTTTATATATATATATATATATATATATATTATGGGTTGCAAGAATTAGCAAGTTCCCTTTTGATTTCAATGTTAAAAAAAGAGGTCTTGAGACGCAAGATCGCAATCTTTCAATTGGGGACTGCAATCCTATGATACCCAAATCGCAAGATTGCGGTCCCCAATTAGAAGATCGCGGTCCTGTGTTGTACTTTCATGAGGACTGAAGTCCTAGACGCCTTGTGGAGCCAAGAACCACGATCTTGCGACAAGCTTCGTGAAAGAATTGCAATCCTATGACAAAATTTCCAAAACGTGTTGTGCAATGAAGGGAATTAGAAAGTCTAAGATGCACAAAACCCTAATCTCTACACAAAACCCTAATTCTACACACATGTGTGGCGCACAAGAAGAGAAATAGAAAGTTTCATGTTGATCGGACATCCAAACCTGCCAATCTTTAACCACTGAAACTCTGTATAAGGACCCCTTGTGCTCACATTCTCTTCACTCCAGCAAAAACTGACAAATCCTTCTCTCTCTCTCTCTCTCTCTCTCTCTCTCTCTCTCTCTCTCTCTCTCTTTTCTTAAGTTGTTCTAAACAACAGTTGGGGTTGATCTACGAGAGTGCTGCAAAAATTTTGTTGGAATTCTAAAAGAGATTCAGCAGAGGCTTCAAAAGAGTGAAAATACTGAAGTGAAAGTGATTTTTAAACTTTTGACTTATTATTTTGATTCAGATATGATGTGCATGGGTGTTTATTTTTAGTCAAGAGATATGTCATGATAATGTATGCCATAATTATACATGTCATGATTGGAGATGCATGCTTAGAATTTTATGATTAATGATGCATGATTCGTGTTGATATATACCATGTTACCATGCTCGTATGTTTAATGTTATTTAAGTTCAGTTTATTCACATGGATGTTATTTTTATGAACTAAATCAAAGATTAAACAAAGATTTTAACCACATTTTAGCATGATGGCACATTTTCATCATGAGTGTTCTAATAACGAATTTTAGATGTGATCTAAGGGTTTGAAGTTGACCCCACACCAAAAATGATGGGTTTGAGTTTCAGTAGTTGATCTCTCCCTAAAGGTTGAAATAATAAGGCGTATTTCCCTTCGGTCCTTAATGTCAACTGTAACAAACTACTGTTTGAATCACGTAATCTCTTTTAGTGTTTGTTATGCATATTATGTTTATTTTGAAATAATAAGTTAAATTTTTGGGATTGTCCATTGGGCGCATAAACTGTGACGACCCATGTTTTGATACACAAAAATATTCGGGTCTGACATATGAATTTTCTAAAATTTTAAATGGAAATACAAGGATTTATCTCAATTTTTCTCAATTTTATATTATTTATTGAAGAAAAATGAGAAAAATGAAAAAAAATGTAAATTTGAGGACAAAATATGTGAAATTAGAAGGAAAATGTGTTTTCTTAAGGAAAATAATTCTTAGGATTGATTGTTGAATTTTTAGAATTTTTATGGAATTTTTAGAGTAATTAACAAAATTTTTGGGAGAAAAATATGATTTTTGGTGAATTATTTAATTTTTGAGAAAATAATTATACAAATGATGAAAATTGGTGCATAATTGAAATTTTTGATAAGAAATGATGATTAGATCATTTTTAATGATTTTAGAAAAAAAATATAATTTTCAGATATATATATATATATATATGTGGAAATTGGGGAGAAAACAAAATAAATGAAAAAAAAAATTTATTTGGGGGCCTGGAACCCAAGCGCTGGGTGCGGGCGGCCTAGGCCCCCAGAGGGCCAAGCTCGGTCTGCACGAGCTGGAAGCCCGTGCGGGCTCGGGCCACAAAGTCGGCCCAACCGGGCTTGCCGGCCCACATGCCCCCCCTTTCCCCTTCTTCTTCCTCTCCCCTGGTTTTTCCCTTTTCTTGACAAGAAATCAGCTGCTACCAATGGTTTTTAGCCCATAGATTTTGCCACTTCGGCAGTTCCGTCAAGTAGAACTCAAGCAGAGGACAAATGTCCACTATGCAGGCAACCCAACGAGCCACGTGGGAGGCCACATGACAAGCTCATTGCCAAGCATGAAGAGCCCAAATCATGTAACAAAACCATTTTTCTTTGCTGGATTTTTCATGCTTGAACGACCAAATTTTATAAGCTCCATTCTTCTTCATCCCATCACTATCTTGGATGTTTTTGTACTTGTTGGAAAGTCCTCAGACTCCTCTTCAAGCTCCTACAAGCCTCGGCCACCATTGCACGACCGGTAGAGACGAAAACAGCTGGGAAAACACGCTGTCCGACACTTGGAAACCCAGAAAACTGAAACTACATGTTGATTTGAACTTCGTGGAACTTGTTTACCATCCATCCGAGGTCAGTTTTGCACATATTATAGCTTGTTGGAAAGGTCAAAACGTATACTTTAACTTTCCTTTTATATGAAATAACAAATAAACAGTAGAACTATGTTAAAAACAGGGCCAAAGTAGACTGTTCACCAACTGTGACAGCAGTTTTCGGAAAAATAGTGTTGGAGACAACTTTGGACCACCAGTTGAAGTGGATAAGAGCATCAGATCGAGCCGAACTTTGGAGTGATTAAATCTCACTTTGAGGACTAAAAGAAGGTATAAGTTTTGAACCATAACCCTTTGTGAATACGATTTACCATGCTTGCCAATATGCCTTGTTGGTTAGGTGTTGTGGACTTGGAAAAATTTTCAGAACATCCTCATGCACACCATGTTTTGGAGTAATGTTTGAGAGCAAATATGTGTAGGGTTCCTTACTGTTTTAAGTGAGACTTATTTAATCAGGATTCTAGGGCCAAAACTCTTGCAAAAACAGCAAGGAATGGCCTCGAATTAGTATTGGGACCTAGGATAGATAAGCACTCAAAGAGCATAGGGGATTAAACCATACAATAATCTGTTACATGAACAGAAAAGTAAGGGATTAGTTGACTGAGCAAATGAAGGCAATTTGAGCTGAAATTTGGTGGAGAAGTCCCTGGATATGTCAATGGTATGTATGCCAAATTTCAGGGCATTCTGAAATTAGAAAGTAGGTTAGTTAATCCACTAAGTGACTGCCTGTCACAGGGTATACGGGATTCTTATAATCCCTGCTATTACACCTAGAAACCCTAGTAAATGATGTTAAAAAATTACGAAATAAAATTCTAGTGAAATCTTAGACATAATAGATCAAATATAAAAATTTTTACACAAATCCAACAGTTGGATTGATCATAGGAAATTTGGAAAATTTACTGCCAAGAAGTGTGAACCTAGAAATTCCTGTGATTTAACTGAAAATTCTAAAATTAAATTAAATAGGCCAACCTCTGTGAATTGATCTAAAATTTTTTGGAGAGATTTCTAAGTATGTCTAGTTTATGCCTACCAAATTTCAGAGCAATCAGATATGGATAAGTAGGTCAAATTAGGCAAACAGTCACTGCCTGTTATACAGAATCCGAGAACACATAGTCCCTGAAATCTTAGCTAAAAACACTATCAAATGAAGTCCTAAAATCATGATTTAAAATTCTGGCAGAGGTTTAAGAAGTCTAGAACAGATTTGAAAAATTTGGTGCAAATCCGACATACAGATTGCCCGCAGAAAAATCGGCAAGCTTGCTATGTAAGAGAGCAAAGAACCCAAATTTGACTAAGTATTGGGGTTTGAGATTTTGAACTAATTTTGACCTGAATGGCCTATGCTGACCCAATTTGGGCATGGATTGACCTAAGGTGACTAGGATGACCGCATTGACCAGAATTGGCTAGGTCTGACCGATTGACCGAAACTGCTCTGATCGATCAAAACTAAGTTGGGATGGTGATATTAGATATTGGGCTACTGTACGGATATAATTGAGATTGAGTTTTGATTGATGCAGATTCGAGAGGGTATAGCGGGGTTGGGTCGGTTGTTGACGGGGCATCGGTGCACATGACCCGAGGTGAGTAGTTTGATTCAGGTGTTTCTATGATCTTTATTCCTTGCATAAAAATTGTATGAAATGACATGGTTTGAATTGTTTCACGGGACTTATATACATCTGGTTGATTTTGAGATATGTAGATGTACATGGGTAGTGAGACCAGAGGCTCGAGGTCCGAGTGTGGGGTCAGGGTACACGATGAGATGAGACTCGAGGTCCGAGCGCGGGGTTAGGGTGTGTGATTAACATGCCTAGCTTCTGACTCGCTCGAGTGATGGCACGTGAGGACTGAGCACGGGGTTAGGGTACTCGAGGGGTACGCCTAGCTTACGACCCGCTCAAGTGGCCAATAAGCCTGACCTACGACCCACTCAAGCGATGACCATAGGTTGGGTTTTGTTGAGTTAACCTAGCCTGGATATGTTTTTAACTGGCATAAATTTAAGATGGTTTTTTTGAAACCGTTACACTATTTATAACTGTATTCATACTATGTCATGCTTTCGAATGTCACATCATTTTATTGTTCATGCATACATGCATTATTTTGGAATATTGGTTATGGTTGACATGCTGATCTTTCTACTCATTGAGCCACGTGAATTTTAGGCTCACTACTCTATTACCATTTCAGGTTCTTCAGTGGCGGATAAGGGAAAAGGCGTAGTGATTGTCTGATTCCCTGACGACTCCTGTCTTAGTTTCTTTTTGGTTTTCTCCTTTTCATTTGAGGTTGGTCATTGTTGTACTAGTCTTAAATGGTTAAATATGTATTTTGAACAAAACTAATGTAAATGAAATGCTTCCGCTTTGGTTGTTGCTTGCTTTTATTTCTAAGTGTTCCAGTTATTCTGATATCGTCTGATTGTGTGAAATTTAGGAAGGGCTTAACAGTGGTCGGGCGAACTCGACTTGGTGAGAGGGTTCGTCAGGCCACTGTGCTGGTCGGGCCGCCCTTGGCTTAGAGAAGGGGTCCCGACATAAACTCATCCTTCCTTTTAATCTTTTAGGAAATTGAGATTCAGAGGCTACTAGAGTTTCTTTTAGATTATCTTTTTTAAAATTTTTATTAAATTATAGGGCATGTTGACCCAACTTATTTTTATTTAAATTTTGAAGTTATTTGAGATTTATTCTGCTATAATAAACAAAAAACATTATACCCATTGAAAATTTGAATTTATTAACGATATTGAATTTTTCTTTATATCGTGGTGTTGATATTATTATTCATGAAAAGGAAAACATGTTAACAATTAATTATTTTATTTAGATTTTTTAAATATTATTTTTCTGAATTATGACATGAGCTTTTAAATATTCAGAACTTTCCAAGGATATGAGAATAAAAAAAGAAAGTGAATAATGTAACACTGGGTCTGCTTCCTAGGTAGGCCAAAAATGGAAAGATAACATAGTTGGATGACGTGGGCCCGGGGCACAGAAGTTGGGGTGTTACATTTGTTGTTGAGGATGAAATGCCAAACTTGATAAAAATTATGAGGGTAATTATTTTCCCTTTCTCAACTTTTTTTTTCTCTTATTCCTTAGGTGGCAAGAAAGTTAGAATGGTATCTTAATTTCATGAAATATGTTCTTTTTATAGGGGTTTAATGTGATTGAAATGGCAAGTGTTTGGATGATCTGACCAAGGTTTATGTCATGATTCTCTTTTACTTGAATTTGAAAGAGAGAGAAGTGGCAACATTCATGTGGATTATTAGATTGTTGAGTTCTAATATAACTCAACAATCTAAACATATTTAGTTTCTGTTAATGACATTATTATTCCTAGTTTATCTTCACTATTGGTCAGCTAGTAATCTAGTAGGTTGCTTTTGAGGTGAGAAGTTTAGGACTGTTAGTTATGGATTCAATGGTGAAGATTCAGGTTGTTAGGATCAAAATGGTTGTGATTAACATGTAAAGTCCAAACAAAGGCCTCCATTTTTCTTCTCTTAAACATTATATCTCTCTTGTTTTTCTTCTTCTTTTCAATTTTTGTTTTTTAGTTTGATGAGTAGTCTTCATATCATCTTATGTAATGTCCAAACGAAGGCCTCCATTTTTCTTCTCTTAAACATTCTCTCTCTCTCTCTCTCTCTCTCTCTCTCTCTCTCTCTCTCTCTCTCTTCTTCTTCTTCTTCTTCTTCTTCTTCTTCTTTTCAATTTTCTTTAGTTTGATGAGTAGTTTTCATATCATCTTATCTATTATTATCTCACATGGTATCAAAGCCTATGACAAACGTCAACATGGCTACAAATTCTATGGTTAATCCAAATCAATCATTTTAAGTAGATTCATTGTCAATTCCTACAATGACAAACAATGAATTTTACTAGTTAGCAAGAATGTTGAATTTCAATCTTTTCATCAAGTTAGATAGAGTGAATTTTGGGAATTGGAAGGCTCAAGTGTTAGCAACAATTCCAGTGTTGGAACTTGAAAATTTCATTTCCGAATTAGCAATATATCCTGTGAAAGTGTTCAATTCTTTAGAAATATATATTTGAGGCCATATATTTACATAGTATGCATGGTATATTTATTTAAATATCATTTGTATATACAATATACATCCTATAATATAATATACTTACATAGTATACATAATAAATATAGATAGTATATAAATATTTATTTGAATATTAATTTTTAATTCATTACTTCTTTAATTGTTTTATTTGGGTATTAAGTTTTGTATTAAAATCTTTATATATATATATGTCGATTATATAATTATGTACGTAATTTTTTTGTATCACTTTAGCTCATTTTAAAACTTTTTAATTTAATTATCTTTTTACTTAATTTTTTGTCATATTAAGCTTGCAACTTCTTCTTCTTACTCCATGTTGTCCACTAACTACAAGTTTTTTTTTTAATTCTAAGCTATAATTTTAATCATTTTTATCCCATGTGTTAATACTAGTTATCTTTCTTCGTGAATTCATCTTTTAAAAAGAAAAATATTTGTGCAATTCAATTTTTTTTGCTAATTTAATATTTTATTTAAGTAATATTATTTTCTCAATAAATACAAAGTTAAACTTGTTAAAATTGTTGAATTTTTTGTTTCATAAGCTTGCCAATATTTAATATTTGTGCAAAACTTAAAATAATTTACTTACAAGATTTTCAAATATGTGCTTAAGTTTTATTATATAAAGTAACATAATTTAAAATAAAATATGTCCATTGTATATACACTACCCCAACCCCCAAATAGTCAAGACCAATCTTATCTTGCATTCTCCATAACCAATTCATTTTCTAACCTAGGGAATTACAACTATTTGGTTGATTTTATGAATTGATAACTTATCTCTTGTTCTTAATGTAACTTGTGGGCTTATTTGTGAATTCAAGTGTTTAATTATAAATTGGCAATCTCATTTATCTTGGATGTAAAATTTACATGGGAAAGAATTTCAACCCAATATAGGATTCACAACCCTTTGCCCCTTTGAAATTTATGAAGAGATTGATGATTCATGCATGTTTAGCTTGTTAAATCTACGCATAGATATAAAGATTTAACTTTAGGGATAGATAGGCAAGCTATGCACAAAAGCAGGGTTTATAAGGTACAAATCAACAATTGGTTTGTTGATTTTCATGAATGACACCTTAGTGATATAATCATCCTAAGGCCTTCCCTTCTAATTGTTTATCTACATTTTATCATAATTTGGTTGTTAAATTTCATAAGTTTTAATAAATATGTTCAAACTAATTTCCCTCTCTATATAAGAATTAAAATTACTAATTTTGGGTACTAAAAGCAAAAGCGTCCAATCCTTTTAAGATTGAAACTTGGAGTACTCACCTCTTTTTTGTATCACTTGTAAACATATCCACTTGCAAGTACAGTCAAGCATTTGAGAGATTCAAGTTCTTTACTTGTTTAACAAGTTTTTGTTGTTGTTGCCAATAATTGAGATTCTTTTGTTGTTGGTTATCTTTATCTTAGCCTAAACAATCTTCTCTTTTGTTGTTTTCCATTTTATTCTTTATTTTATCATTTGTGGACACATTTTTCTCTTTGAAAATTATATTGCAAGCTTCCATAAAAAGAGTTTGAAACATGGACACAAACAATGAGATGACCTTGGAAGACTCCTTAAGCTTACCAAGCTACGATGAAATTATGTTGTGCATACTTTCATCAAGGCAAAGAGTTTTGATATGAATCCACCATTAGTAATCATGGTTCGACAACATCAAAGTATTGGTGCCAACAATGAGGGCCTTATAGTATATTATGACAAATTTCTGGAGCTATGCGAGACCGCAAAGCTCAACGATGTAAAGGACCAAATCAAGTTGAAATTATTCTCATTTTCCTTGCAAGAATTGAGATGTTCAAGTGCTAAAGTTGAGCGGGCTAGTTGCAACAACATAATCACCATCGAGAGTTCATTTAAGAAAACAACATGGATGCCTCACCATCAAACCCAATTGAGAGGTGTATGGAGCAATCAATGACATAAGAAGACGCAACACATTACTTAGAGATCTCCAAAATCAATGTTGGAATGGGTGGAAAGGAAACATGAAACAATGTACATATATATAATCATTTGTACATGACTTTCAAGATGCATTTTTATGGACTAACAATGTACAATTAACATTAAAGTCATAATTCTACATTGCATTATCACATGAACAAGAAAGAGGGGATGAAAATCGAAGGCAATTGCATCATCAATGTGAAGTCTCCAAGTCATAAAATAGATTGGGAAACACATTCCCATAGTGGATGCACTTATGGTGGACATTGTGAGGACACACACCTATTTTAAGTGGGTGAAGCATCCAATGCTTAAAAAAAACAATTTTATATTTGTTTTATTGTTTCACATTGCATTGCATAATAGTTAGTTGTGTTGCATTGCTTACATACTAATATGTGTTTTGCAATGAGCATTGATTTGTTTTTTTTCTCACATCTCTAATGCTCTTTCATTGCCCAATTTCAGGTGGTTAAGCTTTCTCGTGATGGAATAAGGCGTTTTCAAGAAGAAGAAAGACTAACCAAGCCAGGGGGAAATTCTTGTTCCTGAGCTCTTTTTATTTGTATTTATCAATTATTTATATTGTTTGTTTGTGTGCATCATTGAGAATAATGAAATTCCAAGTTTGGGGAATAGGTTTTATAAAACTTGTCTAGGGTTGGTTTGGAGGGTTAGGAATTGTTTTTTAAAAATCTACAAGTTTGTTATTTATGTGTTTGCTTTGTCATGTTGCATGATTATGTTTATCAGGTAAAAATAAATCATTTGCATTTAGTTGTTACCTTATGTGTGTGCATGTAATATCCCAAAATTTTTAAGTCAATAATTACCCAAGATGATTATAATTAAATGTCAAATAACCTTGGTCAACAAAGGTTGATCATTATCAACAACTAGACCACTCAACCAATTTAACACGAATACGATAAACTTCGAAAAATTATTTCGAAAGCAAAACGATTAAATTAGACAACGAGTTTCATATGAAAATGCTCGTGACACAAAGAAGACTTAAAGAAAATTAAATAATAATAATAAATAAATAAAGGTAAATAATAATAATAATAATAATAATAATAAATAACAAATAATAAATAATAATAAATGATAAATAATAAATATCAAATATCAAATAATTAATTATTTTATAGTGTCATAAATAGTA
>JAJIYU010020342.1:0-10446 GCA_030144865.1 Tinospora cordifolia | reverse complement strand
TATGAGTTTGAATATGAAAGATGGTTGTTTGAAAATGATCCACTGGGCTATGTGCTCACTCCTTCCTATCTTATTTTTCAGGAACATGAAATCTATGAAGCAGTTGAACATAAATAGGTTTTTTTGCAAGTTTTTGCCTTATTGTTATTATTTTTAAAATTTAAGGGCATGTTGCCCATAGTTTTTATACTTTTCTACTGAAAAATATTTTGGAGACTTCTGCTGTAATTATTAATTTTTTCAAGAGTTTAATACTCTCAATTTCTATTATGAATAAAATAATTTGAATTTCTTTATCTTTTTTAAATTGCCTTGATTTTATTGAAAGTTTTATATTCTTGAATTTTATACAAAGGCATGAGATATTGAAAAGAAAAGAACAAGTGTGTGTCGCTTGTAATGTAGCATCGGCCCAACCTGCTGTTTGTTAAGTCTACTGTCAAAAGAACGGTGGCAATGTACACTGCTTAAAGATACGAGGGTTAGGGTGTTACAGTAGTGATCATGGTGTCGATTGGTACATTATAACATGGGTTGTTGGTGATCCAATGCATGTACTCTCCACTTTTTTTGTAACCTTTCTCTATGGCTGAAGTTAGAGGACGACTAGAACAAAAGATGGAGAAGGAAATCAACATCTAAGAAATTGAAAAGAATGGAGAAAGAAAGAAGAGAAGAGATGGTGTAATACATTACCTTGTAGAATCGATTTATGATGATTTTGGCCTAAAATCTCAACTTTTGTGTAGCTTCTTCTTGTGTTAACACGTGGGAACGACTAGGAGAGGGAATGGGAGGAGAGAAGTCAAAACTTAGGTGGACAATGATGTAAGATGCGCCACTTTTAAATTAGAATAGAAGTTGGGTTTGTTTGATAAGGATCAGAAAAGAGTTTTGAGTGTATTAAAGGTTCTTTTTTTTGGTTATCTTTGTAGTGTTTGATCCAAATCCAACTCTTTGCTTTATAGTCTCTAAGTGGACATGGGAAAGGAAGTGGATGACATTTTTTTATTGTTTTTGCATGCGATTGGGCTTAATTTTACATGTAAATACATTATTTACAATACTGCACCCTTTATATATCTAAATATACTCATTTTATATCATTTTCTCCTTAGTTTCTCATTTTATTTCATGTCTTGTGTACCAAAATCTAATTTGTTAAATCTTTGGTTGATTAATGAAATTTGAGTAACTTTTATTTTATTTTTATTTTATATATAATACACGCTATGCACACGTATACTTGATTTTATTAATTTTTTTATTGAATAAATTCTAATATTTTCTTATAAAATTTTTAGGTCCTCTTATAATGTTCTATTTTATGTAAATTATTAAAAGTCGCTATTATTTGTGTATAAATGTCAGTATTTAGGTGAAACAATTGTTTTACTCTTAGATGATAAAATTACTATTTTACCCTTAAAGGTTAGATTTCACCTTTTGGGTCCTAAGACCTTGCCTTTGGTTTCTCTTAGCCTTGAGAATTAAATTTATATTTTTTTAAGTATTTCATTGTATGTTTATTTACTTTAACAATTATTCAAAAAGTTTTCTAAACTATTAGGTTATTACAAGTCGTCACTTACGAACCAATAAAGTGTGTCATGCACCATTCTAAATATATCTATAAAGTGTACCAATATACTACTCTTATCTCAGGACTATTATGATCTAATGTCTGCACCTCGAAACCTCTCATCATTAAGCCAGGTTAGCACATTTGAAGATTCGTCGATCAATCCTATCTCAGATCTATAATGATCTAATGTCTACACATTATAACCTCTCATCCTTAAGCTAGGTCGACACATCTGAAGATCTATCGATCAACATTATCTCAAAATTGTCATGATCCAATGTCCGCACCTCGAAACCTTTCATCCTGATGCTAGGTTGGCATATCGGAAGATCCGTACTCTTATCTCAGGACTGTCATAATCTAACGTTTGCAGCTCGGAATCTCTCATCTCAAGGCTAGGTTGACACATCTTAAGATCCGCACTTTTATCTCAAGACTATCATGATCCAATATTCACATCTCGAGACCTCTCATCCTGAGGTCAGGTCGGCACATCTGAAGATCTGTAAGTTAGTCCTATCTTAATGCAATATGCAATATGTAATTATGTAACAATAATAAGTAGAATAAAAGGTTAAGTAAATAAATCAAATTACTACTCACAAATTATTTTGACTTCTAACATTCTTTTGCTCACCCGTTGTATCCCTCAATATCAAGTAAAATACTAAAAGCATACACTGTTTACATGTGTCTCACTTTTGGTATACAATCACCAACCTCTTTACAATTTTGTAGTACAATACATTAAATAAGAAAAATTAATTATTTCATATGTTATGCATTTTTTCCGGGTGAAGTATTTCATAATGTTATTCAACATTATATATATATATATATATAACATTACTTAATGCATACATTGTGTTATATAATCTCATATTCATTTATTATTAATTGATTAATTTTCTCAATTTGCATAAATGCAAGTTTAATATATAAATTGATATCTAAAAATCATAATTTTGATGTCATTGAGTCCAAAATTTCATTATTGACATTTCAGTATCTGCCATTTAAAATTTGATTATCAATATATGAACCTCATATATTGTAACGACTTGCATTTTTACACATTAAGTGGACGAGTTCAATATGTATTTTTATGTATCAATTAATGAATTACGAAATATAAATAAAAATATATGATTTTAAGAAAAAATGTATAAATTAATATTATATATATGTATAAGGTTAATAATTAATTATGTAATGTTATAAATGTAACATATCTATAATTAATGTTGAATAGCATTATGAAGTACTTCACATGAGAGAAATGAGTAATATAGGAAATAATTAATTTTTTCTATTTTTTGTATATTACGACAAATTTGTGAAGAGGTTGCGTATTGTATACCAAAAGTGGAACATGTGTTAACAACGCGAGCTTTCGGTAGTTGGGCTCGATATCAAGAGATGTGATCGACAACCAGGAGAGTGTCGACAATCGATCTAGTCTGTGAGTAGTAATTTGATGTATTTATTTAATCTTTTATTCTACTTATGGTTGTTGCGTAATTGTGTGCCACATGCATTGCATACTGCATTAAGACAAAGCTTCTTGGGGGGATTCGTGTTCGAGTCTCTCTAGGAACAAAACCTACCACCCGATCAACTCCTTGCGTGGGCAAGTTGTCAAAATGTGGGATAATATCAGCTCACTAGCATTGGCCACTATGCCACTCTGATTGAGATGAGGCCTGAGATATGAGTACAAATCTTCAGATGTGCCGACCTCGCTTTAAGATGAGAGGTTTCGAGGTGCAGACATTGGATTATGATAGTTTTGAGATAGAGCTGATTGACAGATCTTTAGACGTGCCGACCTGGGCTCAGGATGAGAGGTTCAGAGGTGCGGACATTGAATTGTGATAGCTTTGAGATAAAGTGGATCGACGGATCTTCAGATGTGCTGACTTGACCTAATGAAGAGAGGTTCCGAGGAGCGAACATTGGATTGTGATAACTCTGAGTTAGGACTAACGACGAGTCTTTTGATTTGCTAACCTAGCCTAGTGATGAGAGATTCCGGGGTGCAGATATTGGACTGTGATAGTCTTGAGATAAGAGTGGCACTTTACATTCTACAAATATATTTAGAGTGGTGCATGACACACTCTACTGGTTCGGGGGTGGCAACTGTACCACCTAGTCGATGGGCCACGACTGTTGAGATACGACAATACTGCCTGGTCGATTGATATCACAATATGGCCTAGAGGATTGGTTATGTCTGTCCAGGATGACCGTATGACCAAAGGATCCTTAAAGAGAAAGAAGGGTGTCGAGTTCAAATACTGGGCCCTTGATTCATGGCATACTTCGTGGCATATTTTGTAGTATATTAGGCTGCTACATTTTTTTATATGAATGATTGTATGTCCTATTTATTGTTGCATTTAATTTGAATGCTTGTAATGTTGCATGTTGCATTGCATGCAAAATGCTAGACTTAAGCAGATATATTTGTTGCTACTCACTGAGCTCATGTGGATATCGAGCTCACTACTCTTAACATTTTAGGTCCGTCCAATGTGGATAAGGGGAAAGACATGCAGTATGTGTGATCTTTTCTACCTTATCCCCAATAGGTTGTTTTGTTATTTTTCTATTTTGGTATTATAAATCAATATGTGCAAGTTTTGAAAAAAAATTGTAAAGTTGAACTGGACTTTATAATGTAATTAATGTTAAAGGCTTCCTCTATTGTTACATTATTTCGTTTAACTTGTTATTGTTGCACTTTGAATACTATAAATGTTTTTGATGGTAAAACTGCACAGTAGTCGACAAGTTTGACTGAGGAGTAGACTTATCTGACTATTGTGCCGGTTGGGCCACCCGTATGAGGTTTCAGAAGGGGTCCCCACAATGTTAGTATCAGAGTCCACAAATTTTTTTTTCTAAGTTGGAATTAGAAGAAAATATATGAGTCCAAAAAGTTCTATTTTTCAAAACTTGTTTTTGAAAATATATCTTACGGTAATGGTAAAATAGACCTTAGGGTGGTATGTTTGCAATGTTTGATATTGACAAATAATTGTATATGAATTGCAAGCTAAGATGCCATTGAGACGCAGTAGACCACCGCAAGTATCGCAAGATCTTGGTCCTCCACAGAATCCTACAATATGACCTATACCACCACTACATGCTGAGCCTGATATGTATCGATAGTTCGAAGATCTTATTCGAGCCTAAGGGGAGTTGATCCAATCCTCTAGCACTGCACTACATCAGAGGATAGATGAGATCGTGGCTAATATGCAGTGACCAACACCTCCTGCAGCTCCTACTCCACTTATAGTTGAGCAAGCTGATGGGGATGATGATGATGAGTCTGAAGAGGAGATTGAGGCTCCTTATAGGCACGGTAGAAAGAGACAGAGGAGGAAAATTTCACATGAGAGATTATTGCAGTAATTTATGAACTTGAAACCCCATTCATATTGGGGTGGTGTTAATCTGGAGCAAGTAGAAGATTGTCTGCTGAATGTTGAGAAGATAAAAAGGTCGATGAAGCAATCTGAAGAAAGGTGTTATTCTCTGCCCATACCTTAGAGGGTGATGTTGTTAGATAGTGGTTATCAGTTTTTGTAACACCCCAACCCCCTAAAAATAGGTTTAAGCTCAACGCCAAGGCGAGTTGGGTCCTATATTACATTTACAATTACACAACTTGCATCTCAATTCCTTTATTCTAACTTTTATTAAACTTTTCATGAGTGTCTCACCCAATTTGATCAATTTTAAATTCAATAAAGTATTACAAGTAGAAAAAAAATATTCTAACTCTTTATTTATTAAAGAAAATAAAGAAGTATATTATTGAATTCATAATCAAGAGTACACAACTCAAAATTTTAAAATAAAAATTTAGCAAAAGTCAAATAAATCTAAAGTGGGCAACATGCCCTTACATTGAGAAAAGAAAAACTTTTCAACAATAGCTACTATCAGATTTCTATTGCAATCATATTCAATTTCTTGAAAAATGTTAAAAAGAGAGGGGTGAACATATAACTCAGTGGATCATTCATCAAACAATTGACTTACTATTTCAAATTGCTAACAAATCCAAATTCACACACTTTCATACATTGAATGTTTCACACAACAAATTGGTTTTAAGTTGACGTTATGACTAAAAGAGGGTCTATTCCCTTGATGTTCTCAATTTAGATACCCCTTTTTAGGGTGAAAAAACATTCTTTTGTTACTTTCTATTGGACGTCACGCACCAAGTATCTATTAGTTGCACTTTGCAGCTGCACACTCCAAGCATGTGTTAAGAATACCCATGGCACCCATACGGGTCACTATGACGATACGTGATTTTTATCTTCACTTTCTCATGTTTAAAATCACATAATCATGATACTAAATTAGAATATTAAATCTCAGAATTTAAACATTTAAAAAAGCATTGAAACACACATAGCATGCTTGACAACTTAAAAGCAAACCTAAGCATAGTTTCTAGGCATGGTATGATCTTATGAATGATTAAAAACATGCAAATATGCTAAACTGAAATTTAAATATGATCAATCATGCTAAACTTGAATAAATCATGTTGTAAACTGAAAATAAACATGCTAGGAACTTGAAATAACAAGATAGAAGTTCTAGAAATCCCCTCCAGCTCAATCTGAGTTTTTTGTTAAATCCGGTAAAAGTTCATTTCAAAACTTCAAGAACTTTCAACCACCAACAAAAACACTCAAGACAACTCACTAGAAGACTGGAATTAAAGCTTCTTACTTGTGAACACAAGAGAAGTGAGAAGAGATGCCAAGAAGAGGGCTTAGAACAAGTAAAGAGGAAAGTGTCAACTATTTACTTTGGGATGAGAAGAATGACAACATGAGGGGCGTTTATATATATGTTCAAGAGCACTAAGGGGGATGTCTTGGTCAATCTTGGGCAGCTCACTAAGTTTGGTCAAGTTTCCAAACAAGAGGGGATGGTTTGCATAAAGAGGGCAAGTGTGCTCATAGTTGGCAAGTAGGACCACTATGACTTTCTATGTCAAAAGATATGAGTATAGTCTTGTTTCCTAACTGTGTGTAAACACAAGAGGTTTAAATCATATTCTAATTCAAATGGGACGTTCCATATGTGCTCATGACAACTTTCCTTTTTAGTTTCCTTGCTTGTGCATCACATAAACACACAAGGAATACTTTCCCGTTATCTTATTTCTTGGACATCAAGCATGGGTGTACACTATCATATTTGAGGGGACACCATATAATAGTCAAAGATGTTCATCTTGGTTCCAGAAAGCAATCTAAATAGGGTTGCTCACATGAGTGTACACATACATGTATATGATTGGGCCAATTTTGGCTTAAGTGGGTGTGGGTATATATAATCAAGTGGGGGTGTATATGAAATCATGTCTCATGGTTTCTAGGCCATATAAAACATCTACCAATGTGGGTGTATTGAATCATTTGCAAGGGACATTGGATCATTTTACAAGGATTCAAATAAATGAAACATCTCATAGAGCTTTCGATAGGGTGAGGGTGCACATAATCATGGAGTTCCCCGCATGTGATTTGCATATACTTAGGGTGGCCATGACTTCATGGGTTCACAAAAATCAAATAAAAATTAATATCTCTTTATTTACAAGGAATTATGATTTATAACCTATAGTTTTGGAATCATATAAAAAGATTAAGAATTTTAATATATGGTTTGGCCAAATTGGTTTTCATTTACTTTCCTTATTTAAAACCCAATGAAGGCACTATGAAATGAAAATCTAAATCTTGGCTAATTGTCTTGATTTTTGGATATATTATTTATTTTATTAGTTCATGTCATCCCATTTCATTTTGAATTATTTTGATTTTTTGAAGTACCCTAAATGCCAATTCTTTCTAATTTGGACTCTTTGAAGGGTGTTTGGCAAATGAAAACCCTAATCTTGACCAATTGTTCTAATTTTTGGATATGTTGTCTAATTAATTGGTTCATGCCACCTTACTTCGTTTCAGGTTCTTTTGGGTTCTTAAGGGTTACAAAATAAGACTTTTGGAAACCTACCAAATTTAGCCCTGAAATGAGCCTAGTTTCATTTTGCACCCAATTTCATTGAATTGATCTTGAATTTCACTTAATTAAATATAGAGTTTTCAGGGTATTACAATTTTAGCAATTGAGTGCTCAGTTAAGACTTGGGCAAGATTTAGAGAGTTATTTTTGGAGAACTTTGTTCTTGCTTCTGCTAGAGAGCATAGGAAAATGGAGTTCTTGGCCTTGCGACAAGGCAATATGACATTCGAGTACACTTACAAATTTGTTCATCTAGAGTCTTACGCTCCATGGTTGGTTGCTAATAAAGTATAAAGGGTTGGATTCTATCGCCGGGGGTTGAACAGTGAGATTCAAGAGGCAATACATGATTCCAGTCTAAAGTTACTAAAGCGTCGAGCTTTGAGATATGAAGCAGACTATAAGGACAAGCTGGTACATGTGTAGATTGTCTTAGGCAATACCATGCAGACTTCAACACAGGCTCCCAGTTACTAGGGATAGTGACAAAAGAATAGGGGTTACAGGAAGAGGAAGTTTGTTGTGGGATTAACTAGCACCCCACAGATCTAGCCTACCACAACAATGGTAGTTGAACTACCCCTATTAAGACATTTGAGCCAGATGTGGCAGCACAGCCGAGAGGCTGAGGCTAAGATAGGGGAGGCGGATGCTTTGAGTATAGGCCACTGACACCGGCAGTACATATGGGCCAGCCAACATAGACAGGACAAGTTGTACAAAAACAACCTTTCACCTGTTATCACTGTGGGCAGATTGAGCACAAGAGATCAGAGTGTCCTACTTTATCAGTCTAACCAATGGTCCAGCAAGGATATAGAGAGAGAGCCCAGGCAGTCACTCAACCTGATCCAGATGCTACCTAGACATAGGGTACTGTCTCTATTTTAGAGTCCACATTAAATGTGTTGATTGATGTTGGCTGTACATTATCATTTATATCTAGACCTATTGTTGATAGATTGAAACTTAAATCAGTTAGGGCATCCATTTGGCTAGTATTAAGTACTACCACTAGAGAATGTACCAACATGATCTGTGAACATTGTGTGATTCCTGTCGGTGACCTAGAGACAATGGTGGATTTGTAGGTTTTAGAATTTTTGGAGTTTGATGCCATTCTAGGCATGAATTGGCTAGCTGCTTATCATGCTTATGTTGATTGTTATGCTAAGCGTATAGTATTCCAGATCCCAAATCGACATATTGTGGTGTTCCAGGGTAGACATTCAACTAAACCTAGCACCCAGGACAGATTAGCGACAGGGTAGACATTCAGCTAAATGTAACACCTAGGATAGATTAGCGACACCAGAGGAGATTTGTGCCTTAGTGAGTGTGGTTG
The DNA here is from genome assembly GCA_030144865.1 of Tinospora cordifolia. Taxonomy (NCBI): domain Eukaryota; kingdom Viridiplantae; phylum Streptophyta; class Magnoliopsida; order Ranunculales; family Menispermaceae; genus Tinospora; species Tinospora cordifolia. Next base: position 1,444 of record JAJIYU010020342.1, on the reverse strand, counting down.
TCGCAGATACTGATGAACCTTCCAAGCTGAGACTTAGGGATATTCCTGTGGTATGTGAGTTCCCCGAGGGATTTCCTAATGATCTACTCAGCTTGGCTCCTAAGCGAGAGATCAATTTTGTCATTGAGTTGGTATCGGGGACTAATCCAATCTAAATATCTCCTTACCTTATAACACCTAAGGAGTTACAAGAGTTGAAGGTTCAACTAAAAGAATTACTAGGCAAGGGTTTTATTCGACCTAGCATGTCACCCTAGGGAGCTTCTGTGTTATTTGTAAGGAAGAAAGATGAGAGTATCCGCTTGTGCATCGACTATAGACAGTTGAATAGGGTAACTTATGAAGAATAAATACCCTCGCCTTCGGATTGATGGTTTGTTTGATCAACTAAAGGGTGCTAGAGTATTCTTGAAGATCGATTTGCGTTCGAGGTACCATCAACTACGTGTTAGAGATGAAGATGTACCAAAGACAACTTTTTGGACTCGCTATGGGCACTATGAGTTTCTAATTATGTCATTTGGTGTCACTATAAGAAATCGCACCTACAACAACGTGCAATGTTCATTGTTATACCCATACAATAACGTTCATGGTGATGTTGTCGATCAACGTGTTGTTAAACGGTCAACTATTTTTAACAATGGTCACGAGCCTATTGTTGTGAAGTGTTGTGTATCGGTCTAACAGTGAGGTTACAACAATGTTCGCCCGTTGTTAAACACTTCAATCTTTTAATACATATTCGACAACGGTCACTATGCCTATTGTTGTAGAGATGTTATGACAATGGGCGCATGTTGTGCAAACCTTAACCTTTAACAACGGTCACATGCCTGTTGTTGTAATGCGTTGTGTATCGTTCTAAAGCTGAGGTTACAACAATGTTCGCACGTTGTTAAATGCTTTGATCTTTTTACACATATTCAACAATGGTCATAATGCCTGTTGTTGTAGACGTGTTATAACAACAGACGAACGTTGTGGAAAACCCTACCCTTTTAACCATTCAACAACGGTCAGGTGGTTGTTGTTGTATGTCCATTACTTAACAACATGCACATACCCGTTGTGAAAGCTACAGTATTTCAACAACAATCGTCTGCACGTTGTTATATCGTGTATCTTACAACGAAAACTGAACGTTGTCATATGTTTCAATTTTTTTTAATTGTAAAAATATTTTACTACAATATATATATAGCATATATTTACATGTATCTATAAATTCATAATATAAATATAAACATTATTAAACATTTGTCATATTATTTCAAATGCCTCATTTAGTATATACAATCCATCAAACATATATGCAATCCATCAAACATATATATATATACAATCCATCAAACACACATATATACAATCCATCAAAAAGTATAATTATTATTTATAATAGTCTTATGTACTTCTTTGGCCAATCAATTGTACTTATAACAAC
>JAJIYU010020341.1:0-10444 GCA_030144865.1 Tinospora cordifolia | reverse complement strand
TATATATATGTCTGTATGTATGTATGTATGTATGTATTTATGTATGTATATGTATATATAACCCATGTTTTATTATTTTAATATCTGAATTAATGTATTTTTGCAATTAATAATTTAATTTAATAAATTTCTACACATGTATTTAAGACATTATTAATTAATTAATTTTTTTATTATTTTATATTTTAAAATTTTATTTTTGACGTGTGAGTGTTAGAAAAATTGCAGGTGTTACATACTGAAAAAAGGGTAACACAATTCCCACAACTACCAACATCCAAAGACAACTCAGTTATCCAACAACCCAGTTGGAAATATCTACGTGTCCAAACTAGTGCACATTATACACTGTATGGAGAGTTACAGTGCGCCTACGACGATCTATCGCATCGGTACGTGTAATTTTTAAAATCCATTAATCTTATTTAGTTTCACAAGCATTTACATTCACACCACATCATCATGCAAAGGTAATCGTCAAGATAATTAATGAAATGAGTGCAACGAGTAAAACATGAATTCAATTAATCATGCTAAGAAGTTGTAACCATACATCATGGTTCTCAATCATTCATTCCAATCAAACACAACAAAAATCGTATCATGCTGCTAATTTACTAAACTAACAACCAAATGTTTTGAATCAAAATTCTTATAATAGAAATGAGCATGGAAATCTCGCCAACCTAAGATTTATGGATTTCTATTGTGTCACCTCGTAGAGATTTAATGCTCTAAAGTCATGAATCTACAATTAACCATCACAATACTAAATCTCCAAGCCCAATTACTCATTTATAATAGATGAAAGTAATTCTAAGTTTGGATATTCTTGAACTCTCATACCTACTTTATTCAAAATTTGGATCTTTTCCCAAAAATTCTTATTTCTATTAGACACCAAAATAGATCTAATATAAGATCACTGACCCTCTAGAATTCCCTTCAATACTCTATTTTTATTTCCAAAGGAGATTTATTCATATTCAACTAATTTCATTCAACTCAAAATAAGGTATCCAAATCTAAAAATAAATATCATTTTAATTAATTTTTGTGTCCTTAATATTCATCCAAAATTGGTTCGAAAATACTTCTAAGCCTATATTTTAGAAAAGTAACACTTCTACTATTTTAAACTTTCAATATGAAAAACTAAACTCCAATAATTAATTCCCAAGCTTCTCCAACTCTTTTACTTCAAAATAATTTATTTAGATCAGAACTAATAATTAAAAAAAAAACACCAAAACTTGAATTTGGGTTCCAAATTTAGATTTTTAACTATTGGAAGTTCTAAATATTGAAGTCCTTTCTTCACATGCAAATAAATAAAATGATGAAATTTAAAAATAAATTCTCAATCTCCACAACTCCCTGAACTTCGATAATCATTATCATTCACATCAATTTAATAATTTCAGAATCATAAATAAAAATCATTTCTAAGAACAATAGAATTTAAAACAAAGAAACCTCCAAAATTAGAGTTCCAATTCCCTGTTTTTCACTTTGAAGCTTCTAGGCTTCCGGACCTGTTCTTCACATTTCATAGAGTCTAAATAATCCATTTCCAACTAATTTCAGTTCAAATATTAGGAAAAATAAATTTTATACCTTTTCGCAACTTATCCTCCATTCAAAAAAACCCTCCAAATAAACTTTGATACTTCAATCTATTGAAATTCCAAATACTGCATTCCAAAAATACTAAAATTTATGTTCCTATGTAAGAAAACACGCTTACCTTGCTCGAAAATCCCTCAAACGAACAACTAAAGTTCTTATTTTGTTTTTTTTAAGCTTATCTGTGCAAAAACCCCCAATCTAGGGCTTCATTTTTTTCATCTTCCTTCGACTTCGCGCGTACCACAGAACGCACCAACTTTCTAATTATTCTTCGCTCTCCTTTCTTCTTCATGCACAAGATGCACCCCTCTTCTTCTTCTAAGTTCAGTTTGCACCAAATGTAGCGGCACAACACAACAACCCTCAGGTTCTTTCTTCACTTCCAAATAGCAGTAGCAGCTGCTTCTCAATGGTTTTGGGCTCGAGAACTAGCATAGAGGACTTGAAATCTAGGGCATCGTTATGCTTCGTGACCAGATTACAAAACCCCTAGTTGTTCTTCCTCTTTTACGTCTTCACACATGGGGCGTGCCCCGTGGTTCTTCTTGCTCACGCACTAGAAACCCAACCAGCAACAAATTCATTCTTCTTCTCTATACCAAAATCACGGCACACAACTCTTCTTCTTCGTTCTTCTTCGCACCAAGTCGCGCACAAGAACACAACAACCTTGATTTTTTATCTTCTTCATTTGGCAACGAAAGTTTCAGAATGAAAATTTTCTATTCTTTCACATCCAAATATCAAACCCCACTTGTTCTTCACGTTTTGGGTTTGAGAAACTTACATAGATTTAGATTTCCTTTTCTAGTTCATTATTCACATCCAGTAATGCCTCTTTCTTTCCTCTTTTCTCTTTTTGATCGTCACACTCAAAATTAACAAGCCCTAGAATGCACAATCGCGTTCTTCTTCTTCTTCTTTCTTTCCCTTCTTCCGTGCATGAAAACCCAACTCAACATTTTCTGGATTTTTCTTCTTGTATCATGATTCTTCCAGGTTTTTTTTTTCAATCAACTAATCTTTGTTCGTACTCTAAAGCTTAAGGAGCAAGCTTTTTTGTTCCCAATCAACTTATCTGTGATTTATTTCTCAACTCATAGTTGATTTTAATCCACCAATATTTGATTTTATTTCTCAAGTGAATCTTTGATTTTAATCTACCAATAATTCCATCAACTAATAGTTCATTTATTTTCTCAAACCATAGTTTATGCATACATTTAAATAAACATGGTTTTTAATTCATTGATTTCTTTTTCGTGAACCTTGTAATTTTTACTAAAACATTATTAATTCTGAAAATCTATTTTCTACTCGTATTTTAAAGGTTGTTATTTATTTTTAACAGTCTTTATTTATTTTCATCATTGTAGTTCATTTAACAATTATTTATATTTTATCTATGATTGTCAAATACCCATCATCATTTCAATTTACTACCAGAGCATAACTAATAATATTTATTATTATATTTTTCCAATTCCTACTCGCAAACGTTTCTCTTCGTTAAATTATTTTAATTGCGATGTGTATGCGTTCATGAGATTCTAGGGTATTACTTAAAACACGTAATAATAGTGTAAGCTTTTGGTATTTGGCTCAATATTGGGAGATGCAACAGGCAACCACGAAAATGTTAGCAATCGATCTAATTTGTGAGTAGTAATTTGATGTATTTATTTAATATTTTATTCTACTTATGGTTGTTACATAATTGGGTGCTACATGCATTGCATATTGCATTAAGATAGAACTAATCTTTTGATGTGCTGACCTGGCCTTAGAATGAGAGGTTCCAAGGTTTTATGTGGATTCTTCAAAAGTCATGTGGTAAGTGCAAACGATGTCTCTTTAGATTCTTCAAAGGTTGAAGCTACTATCAATTGGCCAAGACTAACCGCAGTGACTGAAGTTCAAAGTTTTTTGGGTTTAGCTAGATACTACATGATGTTTGTGGAGGGATTTTCTGAATTAGCTGCTCCACTGACTAGGCTAACTTAGAAGATTGTGTCCTTTGTATGGATTGATGAATGTGAAGAAGCTTTGATTGCTTTGAAGAAAAACCTAACTACTACACCTGTACTAGTACTTCCAGAGCCTAGAAAAGAACTAGTCATATATACTAATGCATCACATTCAGGTTTGGGGTGTGTTTTAATGCAGGAGGATAGCGTAATAGCTTATGTATCTAGGTAATTAAAGGTGCATGAGAAAAATTACCTAGTACATGATTTGAACTAGCTACAGTGGTGTTTACTTTGAAAATCTGGAGACATTATCTCTATGGTGAGAAGTTTACATCCATAAAAGTTTGAAGTACTTATTTGATCAAAAGAATTGAATATGAGGCAACACAGATGGTTAGAATTTCTTAAGGACTATGATTTCAATCTTGAGTATCACCCTGGAAAAGATAATGTTGCTGATGCATTAAGTAGGAAATAGACTAAAGTTGGAGTTGTGGCTTGTCAAATGGCTCATAAATGGCAGATGTTAAAATGGGCTACAATCATGAGTACATGTTCTATTTATGTTTCATTGGGTATATATGTTCAAATGCAAATGAGGCTGACAGATGCTCAAAGTATAAAAATTAAGGAATTGCAACAACATGATCCAAATTTTGGGATATATGATTCTTGGGCTGATAGTTCTAATCAAAATGATTGGCATCAAGATTCTGATGGTATCTTATAATTCCAAGGGAGGATAAGTATACCAGTTCATTGGGAGCTTAGAGCTAAGTTACTCCAAAATGCACACAAATCACAGTACACTATTCATCCAAGAGCGACCAAGATATACCATGATATAAAAAGAACAATGTGGTGGCATGGAATGAAAAAGGATATAGCTGAATATGTATGAAAATGTGGAGTGTGGCAATAAGTAAACATTGAACACCAGAGGCTTGGAGGGAAGATGCAACCATTATCCATTTTAGAATGGAAATGAGAACATATCACAATGGATTTTGTTGTGAGGTTACCACATATTCTAGGTAGATATGATGTCATCTTGGTGATTGTTGACAGGTTAACAAATCTGCTAATTTTTTTCTAGTGAACATAAAAGACTCTGTGGGTAAACTGAGCAAGTTGTATATGCAAGAGATAGTGAGACTACATGGGGTACCTATATTTATTGTGTCAGATTGAGATTCAAGGTTTACTTCAAGGTTTTGGTTGTCATTGTAAACTCAATTAGGGACCTGTATTCGTCTCAATACTGCATTTCATCTTCAGTCCGATGGACAGTCTGAATGAGTTATTCAGATGCTTGAAGACATGCTCAGGGCTTGTATTTTAGAGTTTGGTGGAAACTAGAATGAATATCTTTATTTGTGTGAGTGTGCTTATAATAACAGCTATCATGCTAGTATGGTATGACACCATTTGAGGTTCATTATGGTAAATTTGGTAGATCTCCGACGTGTTGATATGAGGTTGGAGAATCACAGTTGCTGGGGCCTGAGGTTATAGCAGATCATATAGAAAAAGATTAAACAGGTTAGGTAGAAACTTGAAGCAGCTCAAGATTGCCAGAAAAGCTATTTTGATAACCGATATAGTCCATTGGAGTTTGTAGTTGGTGATAGGTCTTGTTGAAGGTTTCACCACAAAAGAGTCAAATGAGATTTGGAGTGAAGGGAAAGTTAGCTCCATGCTTTGTAAAACCATTTGAGATTCTAGAGATAGTTGGTCCATTTGCTTATAGGCTTGCTCTACCACCTCAGTTAGTCGGTGTTCATAATGTGTTTCATCTGTCCATGTTGCGTAAGTATTATCCGGATTCGACACATGTTTTAGATTTGACTTAGTTACAAGTTGGGAAAGATACCAACTTTGAAGAAAGACCTATATAAATAGTTGGTAGAAAAATACAGAAATTGAGAAATAAAGAAATTCCTTTGGTTTGAGTCAAATGGCAATTTCATGATAATGAGGAGCAAACATGAGAGCGTGAGGATATAATGCGGGTGCAGTTCCTAGATCTCTTTGCTACTTGAGGTATGTTATTTTCCTTTTCAATTTTGAGGACGAAATTACTTAAGTTGAGGAAATTGTAACAACCCGTAATTTTTATGACACATAAACATCATGTATGAGCGTATAAGCATGTATCATACACGTCCCTATATGTGTAAATAATGTCACGTGGGAAAAAATATAATTTAGAAAGAGGTTTAGAAAAAAATTAAATTAATTAATTAAATTTGGGTGATTTAATAATAATTGTAGTAATCGTAATATTATTGTTATTACTATTATTATTGTTATTATAGAATTATAAATAATGAATATAGATATTATACATGGGTATATAATACATTGTTTAAGAAGGAGTTTGGTAGATAAATAATATAATAAGGTGGTGCATTATTAAAAAATGTGTGGGAGGTTATTATAAATTAAATGTATTAAATTAAATAAACCATATTATATAATAGGTAAGGGAAGCATCTTTATTTACATCTATATAAAATATGGGTAGTGGGTTGAGAGGAGTTGTAAATAAAGGTAAAATGAGAATAAGTTATATATGGCAAGTTATTTTGCAATTATTTTTTTCTCAAATTGGGTTATAATGAAATTATTTTTTTGACATAAAATTAGGCGATGGCACCTTCTATTTCTCATTTTCATTTTTCATTTGAACGCATAGATAGAAACGAACGAAAGGAAAAAGCGCAAAACAGAAGGGAGATTTGATTTTTCAACAGATTTGACGCATAGATAAGTCCTTTTTTTCAATTTTTATTACAAAAATACTAAATAAGCCGTGTACTATGATCCTAAAGGTATAATTTTTACTGTTGGAGATGTTTTATAGTAGTATCCAAAAATGGAGTGTTACCCCATCGCAAGTAAAACTCGGTAACAATTATACCAATACACTATTGGTGATACGTAGATCCTAGATATGTAGTTAATTTTTATTCGTTTGTCCTGTAGACACCAAAATAAATATTCAAAGTTGAATAACCTTAGGATAGGCTTTTGGGTATGTTAGATCATAAAAAAATTCTAATTGGATCCCATAAAATGTAGAGAGTAACAATACATACCATCAACACCAAATTTGTGAATTTTGGATATCAAGTAGAATTTTTGTGAGTGATTGACCAAATAGACTATTTATCAAAATTTAGAAAAAATTAATAAAAATATAATTGGAAAGCCTATTTTGAATATTCTGCTATACAAATATTTTATATGAGCAGAAAAAAAAATCTTAAAGATTGTTGAGCATTTTTAAATTAATGAACACTAATACATGAGATTAAATGCATATATTTGAAGAAATATGAGCTATAAATACGTTAAAAATGATTTATTTAATAAATTTAAATGAGTTGAATTTTATTTGATGCATATAATAATTATTTGTGATGACAAGATGTTATTGGTGTTGTAGAGACAAATTGTTATTGGATATTAGAAACTAGTTAGATAGTGTTTGGTCACTCTATTTGAATCCTCTTATTTCAATAAGTCTTATTAAAATAGTATTTTTTTTTGAAAATAGAGTGTTTGATTAGGTTATTATTTAAGTCTTTATTAAAAGTGAAGAAATACCTCTTAAATTATCAGCAATTTTCTTTTGCTTTTTTTTAATAAGTGGTAAACCACTTTCGCGGGTAGTGGTTTGCGACTTTCGTCAACGGAAATATCTTTTCAAAATACCTAGACTGACCTTGATTTATTGCAACTATCCAACTTGTTTTATCGCAGCTATCCAACTTCGCATCCCTCATCCTATTCATTCGTTAGAAGTCTTGCAAACAATCGGTTCTTCGACAATCGTCTTCTTCACACAGGTAAGTTTTCTCCTCTTTCATGTCTCTCTTTATCTCTGTCTCTATGTATCTCTCCCTCTATCGCTCTCATTCTCGTCATCTTCTTCAAGCTTCTCATTATTTCATCTTCATGTGCCCTACAGGTAATCAATCTCTCTCTACACCCTACGCCGGTCGTCTTCCTCACTTCTGGTAAAGCTTCTCTATTTTTTTCTCTTTCTTTTTCTCCTTTTTCATTTTCTTCATACCCTGTTTTTATTCAGATGATACTGTTTGATGTCTTCAGATTTTGCATTGATGAGAATCAGGTTGAAGATGACTTAATCGGCCATTAATATTCAATTTGTGTGCAGAAATCAAGTTGTTTGCTTGATTTGGTTGGTTAGGGCTTGAGATTTGAATTCAAATCATCTGCAGAAATATTTGGTTTTTAGTCCATGTTTAATTGTATCTCACCATCAAAATTGCCCTTTCGATATCAGGCAGGAAAGCATCTTATAAACATCAATCAGAGAATCAATGTGATCAAAGAAAGGATCTTATCTTATGTCGGAGTCCTCTTGGCAGGCCAGAGATCATCTGAGGCCGCTTTTAATAGTGAGGGTAGGAGTTCTTCCTTCTATGATCATGATCAAGCAATGGTTGGGATAGAAGGCGACACGGAGAAGATAAAGCAATGGTTGTTCAATTCAAAACAGGCCCTGCTTGCAATTGGGATTGTAGGCATGGGGGGCTTGGGGATTACTTGGACCTTGTTTGAAAATAGACAAATTGAAGATTTTTATGATAGAAGGATCTAGGTGTCTGTTTCTCAGCCATTGAATGAAAAAAGATTCTTGAGAAGGTGGGCTTGTTTGTTTTCACGACATTGGACACAAGAACTTCTATGTCTGCAACCCTTTGACTCACTCATTCAAAGAACTACCTGCTAGGTCAGCTCGGGTTTGGTCTCGTGTAGCTGTGGGGACGACTTTGAACAGGAATTCTACCAGTGAGCGTTATAAGATCCTCTGGCTAGGATGTGATGGAGACCGTGAGGTTTATGACTCTGTGAAGAACAATTGGAGTCGTTCAGGGAGCATAATATCGTCAAGCGTGAAGCTACCATTGTCTTTGAATTTTTGGCCACAGGCAGTATCAATCAAAAATATTGTTTACTTTATGCGAGCAGATCCAGAAGGGATAGTTTCTTATGATATGGAGCTTGGGCTTCGGAAACAGTTTACTGTTCTGGCACCCCCATACTTGACGGACCACTCACTTGCAGAGTGTAAAGGGTGGATCATGCTTGTGGGTTTGCTTACTAAGAACGCAGCTACATGTGTTTGTGTGTGGGAACTGCAGAGGATGACGCTCTTGTGGAAGGAGGTTGACAGAATGCCAAATATATGGTGCTTGGAGTTTTACGGGAAGCACGTCAGTATGACTTGCTTGGGTAACAAGGATTGATAATGCTATCCTTGAGGTCTAAGCAGATGAATCATGTGGTTACCTATGATGTTTTGAGCAAGGAGTGGCGGAAAGTGCCAGCATTTATACGCCCAGGTGGGAAGAGGAAACAATGGATTGCATGTGGCACAGCTTTCCATCCATCACCAACTGCTTTGGCCTGATTTTGCTCCAAAGCGGTCTCTTATGAACATGTGTTGCCTTTTACATTTGGGCTGAAACCTGCTTCAATTATTACTGCAAATTTTGTCCTCAAATTTGAGCCCTTGATGATAATAATTGCCCTTACAAGTAGCTTCTTCCTTTTTCCGTTTCTTGTGTAAACACCAAAACAATGCCTTTTTTGTTGATGATCTTGTAGTATCTTGGACCATGGCAAGTTCTTAAAGTCACTCCTTAGGCAGGTCTCTTCAGTGCAATCATTTGGAATGGAACGTGCATAATTCTCTGCACAATCTTTTAACTTAAGTTTTTATTTATTTAATTTTTTTGGTTATAATTTTGAAAAAAAAGAAAGATATAAAATAGATATTATATAATATATTATAATATTTGATAATATTTGATAAGATATTTTATGATAAATAAGATATCAAATATTATAATATATTATATAATATCTTATATAATAAATAAGATAATATACTAACATCCCCCCTCAAACTCAAGGTGATAGAAAAAATTATCTTGATTTTATCAACAAAATGCAGGCGCAATAATTAGCACACAAGAGAAGACGCAACGCGGAAGAGATCGTAACATAACAAGCGCAATAGTTAGCGCACAAGAAAAGATGTGACACGGGAGATACCGTGCCATAATGAGCGCAATAGTTAGCGCACAAGAAAAGATGCAGCATGGGAGATACCATCGCATAACAAGCGCAGTAATTAGCGCACAAAAAAAAGATGCGACACGGTAGTTATCGTAGCATAACAAGCGTGAACAACACGCAAATTATAAGAAAAAAATGCAACAGCAGTGAGCAAAACAGAAAAGGAGCAATAGCAGTAAATTATTAATAATTAGTTTTAATAACTAATAGTAGGAAGTGTGCAATTAAATTTTTATGTTCACATTATCAATGATTTATTAATAATTATTTTTTTATTATGATTAATTTTCTTATGTTCGAATATAATTATTTATTATTATTATTATTATTACTATTATTGTTATTATTATTAAAATATTGTTTTGAATAAGTAATCATTAAAAGAATACAATTAATGTTTTGTATTCACATCATTAATAATTTATTTTGCAGTACAATTATATTTTTAACAAACACATCATGAACTCGTGTTATAAATAAAATGTGAAAATTATGCTAACATTCAAATTTTTCAAGAAAAGAGAAAATTGAAAGAATATGATCTCTTTTATGGTACAATTAAATTTCTTAATAAATTTTTATATAAAGTTCATATTTTTATATAAATGACATAAATTACCTGTCGGGACCCCTTCCCAGAGTCAAGGGCGGCCCGACCGGCACAGCGGCCTGACGAAACTCTCTCACCAAGACGAGTTCGCCCAACCGCTGTTAAGCCATCTTTGCGA
>JAJIYU010020340.1:0-10440 GCA_030144865.1 Tinospora cordifolia | reverse complement strand
GCTTAGAAAATTTAAAAAGAGAAGTTCAATATTTTAGAAATCCAAATTCAATAGATTTCCACTGTTAGAATCCTAATTTAATTATGAATAATTTTTATATAATAGACGAGAAATAATATTAGAGGTTTAAAATTTAATCGTTTTAGTTAGTTAAAAACATGAAAAGTAAACTTATGAAAGCTTTGAATATATTATAGAAAATGATTGAAATTTTAAATACTGAAACTAAACTTATAATATCTACAGTTGTTATTCTATAGGATGGAATGGCTATGGGATCAGTACTTGGATGCAATTTGATCTTGAACTCCACTTGTCTGTGGGTTGAAAGTGTTGGAAAATTGTCTGGGAACACATCTAAATATTCCCATATAACAAGTATAACCTGTATTTCTCTTGACCTCTGTATGTGCTTTGCAAGTAACTGTCTAAAGTCTTCTTTCTGCTTTATAGTGTACAACATAGCTAACATAGGACTCCTTCGTAGTTTTTATATATCCCCATTAATCTTTAATACTTCATCCAAAGGAAGCTTCAACGTTACCCTTCCTCTCTGACAGTCGATCTGTGCTTGATATTGGTTCAACCAGTCCATACCCAATATCACATCATATCCATAAAAGTGAAGCACACAAAGATCAACCAAAATTAGTTTGTCCCCAAATCTGAGATCACATCTACAATATCTCCTCGAACACATAGTAGCGTCGATAGATGAGGCTACATCTGATTTCACTGACAATGAACTTGTTACCAATTGTAATCTATCCACTAGGTTATCATAAATGAAGGAACTAGTGGCACCCGAATCAAACAAAACCTGCATAGCGATGTCAAACAAAAGAAACGTACCTTCCACTACTAGAGTGGGATCAGTCTGGGCATCCACAGCATATAGTCCAGCCTGATTTCTCTGCTATGGCTAGGACTATGGTTGTTGTCTCTACTGTGAACGACTACTTTGCCCATGTGTCTACGGCTGCCGTTGAGGGGCCTAGGGCTAGTGCTCTAATAGGATAATGCCTATCCAGATGCCCTCTTTAATTGCACACAAAAGACAACCCTTTTCTTTAGCTCTCTATCTCTCTCTGATCGTCAGTCGCACGGTGTAACACCCCAATTTTCGACCGGACCTCCATTTACATGTTATGTCACGTGTGAATTGTCGCCCGACGAAAATCGAGATATTACTAAAATTTTTTTCTGTCAAAAATTTCTTTTTCTTCAAAGTTCAGTTCAAATCTTTAATTCTCACGTCTGAGCCCATCAAGATATCACTTATAATATAGAAAATCATTCAAATAAATCTTAAGTACAGCAGCAGAAACTCTTAAAATCATTACTTCAGACTTAAAACATTTAAACAAATAGTCATTTAAAGATGAAATAACTATATTAAAACACCATAATTATATGAAAACAATTCAATGAAATACATAAAGTTCAACCTTCACGTGACCTATCCCGGACGACCTCCCCATGAGGTGTCCACATCATAGTACGGGTCTTCTGGCGTAGTCAACATATCCTACGTCCAAATGTACCTGAAAAATATAATGGGTGAGCTCGAAAGCCCAGTGGATCATTCCTACACATCACAGGCATTATATAGACCCAATCTAAAACATTACAAACACTTTCAAACATTAACCGTTTCAAACATTTATTTGGTTTTAGTCTGAGTCTAAGACCGAAAGAGGGTTGAGATGCCTCTCGGTATTCCCTGTGATCCACTCCAGTCATAATCATAGAGGCCTCAGGTGGTACCATCTAAAATCAATCGTGTCTCAATATCACAGTCCGAGAGAGATACTAACTACGGAGTCGTGTCATCTCCCAAAGACTTCGAGCTGACATAGGCAGCTCCAAGGTGGGAATACCTACGATCCGTCTTTCGGCACGACAATCACACCGGTACATGGATTCTTAATAAACCTTCGTCTTCTTTTAGTTTAATACAGTCGATTCAATCACACCAAAGCATCATTCATATCATGGCAAGCAAACTAATAATATCCAACATTGGCATGGTAAAGTAAATGATCAAACGATAAAATCTATAAGCATAGTCTCATATAAAAACATGCCATGATCAAAAAACCAATCATCACACAGCATTCAATAATACCAACAATTCAAATCAATCTTTTCCAAAACATTAACAACCTATAATCTATTCAAACAAATGTCTTGAATTTTAAATCCGCATAATACATGTGAGAGAAAAAATCACGCCCACCTGGTCTTGCCGATGTCCTAGCCCTTTTGTTGCTAGAGATCGTCATAGAGTTCTTCATCTGCAAAATAGTTATAGAGTATGATTTTCTCAATCGATATCTCTATTATTTTCCTACTACTAATGTTCACCAAGAATTTGACGCATTATTGGGAATCTTAGGTGTCTTCACTTTTAAATGTTCTATAGTTTCTTATTTCTTTTTATTATAATTATGTTATTCATACAATAATTACGAACAAAATAAGACTTCTATTTGACGAACCTTTAGTCTTATTCGGATTTGATAATTTTAATCTCTTGCTACTCGTAGAATTTTACTAAGATCATTTACAGTGTTAGTTCAAATAATTGTCGCTCCTTTGTTTTTCCTAATTTAAATACTTAACTACTTAAATAATTTAGTACTAGAATCAATGATTTCTAATTTTAACTATTTAATTTAAATATTTAGATAAATAGAAATATATTAGTTAATTCTGTTTCTCACATCTTAGTATTTTCTCATTATAAAAACTTTATGGTTCTAACCCATGTATATGAATTTATTTACATTATTTTAGATTCTAATTCAAAAGACTGATTGATTTAATTCCATTAAATCAATTAACCCTTTGCTCAATAACTTATAATTACTTTAAAATTAACTCTATTTAATTCAAATTACTAAAGAAATATTCTAAACTGATTTCTAAAATTATTTTATTCACATTTATAACTAACTAAAATGAATTTTTGTACTATGTAAGATTAAAAGTGTGATCGTACCTTGGGTCGTCTGCCTCGTGCGAATGACGCCAACAAAGAACTTTCTTTGTTGTACGTGGTTCTTCGAGCGGATCTCATCAATACTTTTCGTCATCTTCGTCAAAACGCACTAGCCCAAAATTTTCTTCGTTTCATTCATCAAATTCATAGGCCAAAACACACACACACACTTCACGTTGCACCATACCTCCACCAAACTAAATTGCCCCTGTTTTGCTTATCCTTCCTCGCTAACAAAATGAGCACCGTTGTTCTTCGTCTTCCACAGCGACACACACCGATTGCTCAACATACCACAATGCAACGTTGCTACTACATCCTCCCTTCCCTCCATTCTACAACTGGAAACCAAGATTTTTTGTTTCATTTGGTAACAACAGCATCAATAACAACGACAAGCTGCTCTCTTCTTCATCTTTATTTCCTCTTTGTTCTCCATTGACCAATAGCAGCAGCCATAATTTTTTTTATGTTTTCTGGTTTCAATTCCATGCTGCATGGCAGCTTTGTTCTTCTTCCTCTTACCGCACCTCCTGCAACGACCCAACTACTAGCAGCAACAGCTATAGCGGCGGCAGCAACCACCCAACAGCCACCGGTCTAGAACAGAGCAATCACCATTGCTCTGTTCTTCTTCTTCTTCTTCGTTGAGAGCACCACCATCCTCTTCTGCTGATTTCTTTCATTGATCAGGCAGCAGCAGAACACAGCATCGATCCTCTTCTTCTTCATCTGTTCAGCGCAGCTCGGTCCATCTTCTTCCTGTCTTCTACCAGCAGCAGTAGCAGCTCTACTCTTACTCTGTTTCTCTCTTGCAGCTATTTTCTCCTTCATTTCCTAACAGCAGCAGCGGCATGCATCACTTTCTTTCAATCCCCTGTTCGTTTTCCTCCGCTCATGCAACGCTGCTCAACCCAGAAATCACGCCATGCAGTAGCTCACCGTCATCCTCTGTTTTCATTGCAGCAGCTGAGTTTTTAGCTTTCAACACTCATATTCAGCTACTCCGTTCTAATTTCAAAACACTATTTCGACCACTCCTGTTGCAGCTGCTTCTTCTTCCTTGATTGGCAGCAGTACGCAGCACACCCATCGCCCCACAGCTGTGCTGCTTCCTCTATTTTCGTTTCAGTGGCACACAACAGTTTTTCACAACAGCTCACTTCTTCCCCATTTATAGCCAACAGACGCCGTTCTCGAACATTTCCTGCTCACCGCCAATACTCTCCGAGACTGTTCCAGACTCTTCCTTGTTCCGGCTTCTTCGATACGCTTCATGTCACGCCCAAACGTCATTCCTTGTTTAATTCCTGATAAGCACAGCCCACTCATTACTCACACACATACGCGCATGTTTTTATATTTTATTTTTTTATTTTCTCCCCCTTTTTTTTCTAATCAAATTCCTGATAATTTCATCTTATTAAATTTTGTCCTACTTATTTGATTAATTAATTTAAATTTCTTAAAATTATTAAATTATCCATTTTTATTCATTCCTTGAATTATTTACCTTTTATATTATCAAATTATATATATATTTGTTACCCATATAACCCCTCCTTTATTTTTTTTCTAGTTTAAATCTTCGATCTTTCAACCCACATTTATTTATTTAATCATCCTTTTATTTATTTATTTATTTATGTATTTGTTTATTTATTTATTTCAACTAGTTCCAAATAATATTGATTTTTTTTTAAATTTTGTTATTTCAACTATTATGCATATCCATAAAATTTATAGTTTATCATACTATTATTAGTATTATTATTGTTCACTCAAACAATAGATTTCATTTTCGCATCACTCGCGCCTTCGCGAGAGCGCGAGTACGAACGGGCGATTAAACGATTTATTTATTCCTAAGCATAATCTATATCTTTTATTATTACTATTATCATTCTTCTCCCGTTTACTCACGATGTGGCACAATCGCGACGTTGCGGGGTGTTACACACGGTTCGGTCATGCTTGTTGGATTAGGTGCCTATCACAAGTGTGTGTCTGGCCCTGAGCCTGAGGCGCACTGTACCCATCCTGCTTACTTCTTCTTCTGTGAGGCTCTTGTGGCCTAACCTTGTTGTGATCTCTTGTTTCTGTTTCTTAATGCATGCTCATACTCAAGGTTTTGCTCGACAAACTATGTTCTCTCTACTGTCTCTCTTGGGGTAGTCAGCTTCATAGGAGCTATAATCTTCCTAATCTCCACCTTCAGTCCCTTAGTGAACCTGTCGATCTTGGATTGCACATCTCTAATCAACTCTAGGATAAACTTGGACAGCTAGATAAATCTCTACTCATACTCGGCCATTGTCATGGTTGTCTGAGTCAACCGTTCGAACTCAGTCTGTAACTGTTTGGTCCTTGTCATAGAGAAAAAGTGGCTATAAAATAGAGCCTTAAACTGCTCTCGTGTCATGACAGACTCATCCACTATGGGGTCATTCATAATCATCTTCCACCAGTAGTAGGCCGGTCCTACAAACTGATGCACTGCAAGTGAAACTGTCCTAGGTTTGGTAACCCCCATAACATTCAAATGCTTGTTCATCTTCGTGAACCATTTGTCTACTACTACATGATCAACCATCCCCTCAAACTTAGTACATCGCAGCTTTTGAAACTCGATCAATAAGTCTTTCTACTCCCTAAAATCCACTATTAGTTGGCCCTATGCTATTAGACCAGTGGGAATCGACATCTAATGAGTCAAAGGCTGGGGTTGTATCTCTGGCTGTGGCTGTGTCAGGGTTATTGGTTGTATTGGAGGCTATAGGATCCTCACTACCTGCTCCACTACTCTCTAGGTGATCTTAGTGATCATCTCGGGTGTCACCATCTCCCCTATTGGTGGTGTTGCCACTGGGGTCCCCTCATCTCTCTACCTTGACTCATCTATATTCTCATTTCTAGTGGTATCCCTTGTTGCATTTCCTCTAGTTCGTGTCATTATCTATGGGTCAAAATTTGTTTTAGAATCTAATAGTTTAATCATTCAAAATAGAATTGCTTCAATAATCACAGTTAAATCATAAATTTACTTCTACTTCAATCTAGGTCACATGAACCTTTTCTTTCCAATTATGGATAAAAAATATTCTAACTACTTGAGATAATTGTCATCATTTACTGTACCCTTTTTTGTTGTCCATACTATTTCTTAGTATCGTTCATATTACCATGACACTAGATTCATGTCCCTAAGTTTTTGCACATTTAGTGGCCTATTGGTCTATGCTTCTAAGTTGTACTTTGAGATTTCCATCCCTTATATATGTTTTCAAGGTATTGGATTTGTTGGTTTAGTGTGGCAATACTCAAAATAATTATACATATATAGCAAGAAATCTCTCAATCAATCAAGCAAGCAATACACGCTAGCATAGTAAAATTTCAAGCTTCCGTCTATGCCTCCGGGTCCGTGCGTCCCATACCACCCTTGCTTATTAACACAGGCTTCCACTCAGAGATTTCATTACACCAGCACAATTTCTCAAATGCCTCAATTTCTAAGGCTTCGCAAGCCCCACTATGCTTGACCGTCTCATACCAGTCAAATATAGTGTATACAAGTTCTTCCAAAGATACCGATCATTCACCAAACATGATTCGTCAATCTCCGAGTCCGGGATTTCTCCATACTCCCAAATTCTTATGCGTCCCATACCACATAGAAACCACAAATATAGGATCATCCCGATCTCATGTCCTGACCTTTTAAGTGTTAATTTTCATACATTTTCAGTCTCTAACTTATGCCCTAAAAGCTTTTATTTACTTTTATGATCCAATTTGTCTCCCTCACAACAACTAGTCTTTAACTAGGCCTATGGTCTAGATACTTGGCTAGTTGTCCTTCTTTCGAACCGTCAACCTATGCTAAGTTTTGATTCTATTACAATTCTATGATACCATCGGTCCCATTTCTCGGATACTTCCCGAGTAGGCATCAACCCTTAAGGACACCTTCTTGGAGCAGGCATCAAACCATCAGGGACACCTGACCCAAAGGTGGGCATTAGACCCTTAACGACACCACTCCAAGAAGACATCAAACTATCTGGGACACTCCTCAGTACTTGCGTCCCATCGATGAGTAACAACTTGGGCATGCTAGCATCACTCTAGCATTTTTTAGAAATCTAGCCACCTAGTAGTGACATTTATCCATTTTCCCAAAAAAAATTCAAAATTCTTTTATTGCCCAAGGCATCTAAAGCCTAAGCTTCCACTATCTTTCTGCCCAGTTGTCTAATAACTAAGCTCTGATACCAACCTTATAACACCCCAGCTCACGGTCCTCTTTCCGTGATGAATCGTTAGGGCCTCGCGTGGAGATGGCGCGCCCATTCGGCAAGAGACACCATGCTCAGGTCGTTTGCCAAGAACCAAAGGTTATTTAATTCCTTCTCTTTCTATCAATCTCATGCTTCAAAACCTTTCTTTCAAATAAGTTATGAAAGCAATTTAAAATACACAATGTTCTTTACAATACAAGTTTTGGTAGTAAAATGAGATTCATTAAGAAATTGTATGCAGTGGTTCAAAATACTTACAAATTCAATAGGAAAACATATTTCAGAAAGAGATACAATAAGGCCTATGGCCAAATTTGATACATACCAAAATTTACAAGTAAGACAGCTTAAAAGATGGAAGGCACACGCCCAATTCAAATCATTTACAACAAAAATATTATTTACAAAAGATATTTAACAACTTCCCTAGAGAGGTTTCAACAAAATAATTAGAGTCGTCCAACGATGGTCAACTTGTACTGTGTCAACTATCACCTAAAATAGATAAGTGGGGTGAGCTCGAGAGCCCAATGAATCATACGTACACATCACTAGCATTATACAAACCATAATACACAACATGTAAACACTTTCATTACATTAGGGCATTTCAACACTTTGTTTGTCATTCTGTCAGAACGCAGACCGAAAGAGCCTTACTCTCGGTGTCCCCATGTGGTCTGGGAGCAAATTCGGGGGTAATGCCCGAGGGCTAGTTACCTTTCGGGACCATGATCTAAGGAGAGAGGTCCACAGTAATTCTTCGTTCAAAGACACAATCAGTTATTGCAGTTAGCTCAGGTAGGTACACCCATGATGACACTCTAAGGCCAGTTATCATCCCAATACGTGGATTTATTTAATCTTAATTTAATCTTCTTTAGTTGCACATTCCATTCCAATTCATACATAGTCATCATATGTAACCTTTTAAAGTAAACAACTAGATATGTTCAAACACTTGTGAAAATTGAGACCTGAAAGGTTGTAAAGCAAGTAAACAACAATAATGGGTACACATCTAGTCATTCCAATTAGAGATCAATCAAATATATCCTAACATGCTTCTAGGTGCTCATTAAAATAAACATACATCATGTTTTGCATTCAAAGTTTAAATGAGGCTAGGGAGTATGGTAATCACACCCACATTAATCTTTCTTTTTCCTTGTGCCTTACTCCTCGCCGTTCATGCTTTAGATCTTCAATTTTGGAGATCTACACCATTCCTTTTCGTTTCTCACCAACGTGAGGTTTTGCAACCTTTAGAGTACAAGCTATTTTGGAACAATGCCTCCACAGATTTTTTTCTTGGTGGAGCTTGTTTTTTACGGATCTAAGCTTACAAATCAGTCAATTCTAATAAACTCATATCTGATAATGTCATCCATTTATCTAGTAATGCTGGTAATTGGGCTCAGTCTAATGACGTCTTGATTTGTTGCACCTTAAAATAACCAAGAATATTGACTATTGGGTTTCAAAATGGTCTAGCTCTTTTATTATATTTATCCTCACTTATTGTTAACCATCTTCCCTAAGACCTAGACCTATAGCAATGACGCAATATCCACAATTACCATCAGACTCAATATCAACCACATGAAGAATGAATGTGTGTATGCCACCCAACATGAAATGCCC
Source organism: Tinospora cordifolia (assembly GCA_030144865.1). Lineage (NCBI taxonomy): Eukaryota > Viridiplantae > Streptophyta > Magnoliopsida > Ranunculales > Menispermaceae > Tinospora > Tinospora cordifolia. Next base: position 1,491 of record JAJIYU010020340.1, on the reverse strand, counting down.
CCAAATGACTCGAAGGCATCCTTGACCGAGTTTAATGAACCTTTTTTTCATAACTTTCTTTGTCATGAGCAAAATGGAAGAGGAGCTCAAAACCAATTAAGAGAACATGCTCAAGGTTCTCACTTTGTAAATATGTCCATTTTTCAGTCTTCCCTTTATTTTGATTTTATTAGAAGGAGCAATAATAGAGGATATAAACGGAGAAATTATTTCTAAAGTTTTTGAACTATCCTTGTTCTCTCATGTTCATCACAATTCTCTTTCTTCTCTGCAACTTTTTTTATATCATTATATAATTGAAGTCTTGAAGTCTTATAGGATTAGCAAGGCTAAACTTTTGCCAATGGACATAAACATCATCTAATAGGATCTACAGCTATGTAAGTTGATACCTTGTGAGCTTATGAGTATAAGGAAATCCATGTGTCTTACACAACACATAACCACAAAAATCTTGATCCAACCCCACACTTTGTACACATTGCAACTCTAGTCAATCTTTCCTTATTATCAAATCACATTAATAACAAGGTAAATTCAGAAATAAGCATGTAAGTGTGGTATTGAGCATGTTGACAAGGCATTTAATGATCATAGCATCACATAGATTACTCATGTGTACATATAGCGAGGCATGCATTTTTCATGGTGTAGCATGGTATATTTCTAAACTAAGCATGCATATAGCATTCAATCAAACATATGAATTCATGGCATATTTCTAGACTAAGCAAACATTTATGCATATAATACTTGAATCAAAATAATAAGACAAAATCTAGAAATCACTACTACCTTCTACGCTTAATCCTTTGATTCCAAATTCCTTGATCTGTTGAACCTTCAAATCTCCTTTGTGGAGACCATGAGTATAGAGAATTCCTCATGAAAGTACCCAGTGAAGCTAGGGAGTTTTTAGAGAACTTAGCCAAGAATGCCCAATCTTGGGAAAAGAGTAAGACAAACCTATTAAAGAAGTTAATCTTTCAAAAGGAGGATGATAATAACCTTGAATTAAATGCCAAAATTATTAGTCTCACTAAAGAAATTGAAGCCTTAAGAACAAAGTTAAGAAGGTTGAGAAGTTATGTGTCAGATGTGGGAATAACTATCATGAAACTAAGAAGTGTCAAAGTATTGCTATTTTACAAAGTGTAATGCATGAGCAAGCTAATGCTTTAAATACAAATAGGTGGCTTTTTGAAAATGCTTCTTACCCTAGTACGTATAACCCAAATGTGAGGTAAGGTTGTTTATCAACCTGATTAACCCAACCAAACCAACTGATCTAAACCTTTTGGAGGTCAATGGCTCTTCATCTTCTTCTTTCAACAGTCGGGAGTTCTATCGCTGAAATTGTCGCAAGGAGAAAGATCTGCTAATGATCCGCGACAAAGTTGCAAATTTGTTGTTACTCTTTTCTTCACTTCTTTCTTCTCTATTGGTGATCGATGCCACAGTTGTAGTAGTGCACTCTGCTTTTCTTTTTCA
>JAJIYU010020339.1:0-10474 GCA_030144865.1 Tinospora cordifolia | reverse complement strand
TTTTCTTTGGATAAAAAGGCTACAATTTGAGCTAATAGTGGGTAAGCCTTGTCCCGAGTAAAGCTAAACATTGAAAGGGAGGTGGGTTATCTCGCCCTAGAAAGCGCGGTTGCTAAGCAGACTTCGGTCTCGTTGCCCGATCTGGATGTTGTCCCACCAGCTTATATGAGTATTCAAAGTTGTAGAACACTCTTATTTTCTATAAAAGAAAGTTAGAAGGTGGAAAATTAGGGCAAGAAAGTGAATAGAAGTCGAAAAAGATGCCAAATGTGGTATCTTGACTAGATAGAGGTTGTGAGTCAACTAGATTGAACCCTAGGTCCAGAGAAAGACCCTAGGTAGAAAGGTGGTGTAACCATGGGTGGCATAGTGGATCAAAAGCATAAATCTCTAGGGCATAGGCTAGAGACAAAAACTTGTGTGAAAATAGAAAATTGTTTGATCAGGGCACGAGACCGTGAAACTTTTGTATCTTTCAATTTCTATGTAGTATGAGATGCATAGGAATCTGGCGGTGTGGAGGAAGCTTGGACTCAGAGAATGATGGAATATGTGTGGCGAATGATTGGTAACTCTGGCAAAATGAGTTTCTCTATGCTTGCTAGTATGGAACGGTGGAGTGTAGTGGGCTCGAGAACCTTAGTTATCGAGCAATTTGCAAAATTTTTTGGGTGCGACTCTATTCTGGGTGGAAGCCTTAGTAGAAGGGATAAAGTGGTATGGGACACTTGAACCTGAAAGCTTAAGGTGGAAGCTTAGAACCTTGCTGTGCTAACTTGATTGTTTGATTGTGTGATATGCATGTTTTAGGCCACCATGATGATATTGTCCCCACCTTAGCCACCACTAACTGGGTGTAGGGTCTTGTTCTTGGCAAGATTTGAACCTGAGTCTCCCAAAAGCGTTGGGTACCAGTAAGGCTTACAATTACTCATTTAGTCTAGGCATCGCTCTAATGTCAAATGGATGTGGGATATTACAATCCACCCCCCTTACAGTAGTCCTGTCCTTAGGACTCACATTGTCGTCACACCTAGAGCGGCTCTGATACCATTTATAACAATCCGGGCTTACTACATGCCGATATTGTCACCACCTTAGCCACCACTGACTAGGTGTAGGATTTTGTTCCTGGCAAGACTCTAACCTAAGTCTCCCAAAAGTGCTCGACACTAGTAAGGCTCGCAATTGCTCATTTAGCTTAGGAAACTAGGGGCAAACCCTTCATTTCTTATCGCGAGAAAACCTTCAGTGATGATTGTCGTGAAATTTGGGTGCAAAATGAAATTGAGCTTGTTTTAGGGCTAAATTTGGCATATTCTAAAACTCTCATTTAGTAACCTTTAAGAGTCCAAAATCACCTAAAATGAAGCAAAGTGACTTGAACCTGCCAATTGAACAACATATCTAAAAAATTAGCTCAATTGGTTAAGATTAGGGCTTTCATTTGACTAACACCCTTCAAGGGTTTAAATTAGGAAAGAAGTGACATTTAGGATACTTCGAGAATTCGGAATGACCTAAAATTTTATGGGATGACATAAACTAACAAGACACACAACATATCCAAAAATTAGGACAATTGGCCAGGATTCGGGTGAGTACCTTCAGTGGGCTCTAAATAAGGAAGGTTTTTAAAGAAAATCACCTTGGGCCAAACTATACCTTAAAATTTGTGTCTTGATCATGTGGTTCCAAAACTATGGGTCATACACCTAAATTCCTAGTGATTAGGGAGATATTAAATTTTATTAAATTCATGTGAACCCATGAAGGCATGGCTACCCAAAGCATGTGCAAGTCACATGGGTGGAACACTATGATCGGGTGCACCCCACCTTACTCAACCACCATGGGACGTCTTCCCTTATGTAATTATGTGAAACATGATCCAATGTACCACACCCATATGAGACATCCCACCTAGGATTTGGAAATCCATGAAGAGTGATTCCATACATCAAGCTAGTGATCATGTGCTCCATGCCTCACCTAAGCAAAATCGGTCCACCCATGCACATTTTGTGTGCACACATATGAATTAACATAATTAGAAAGGTTTGAAATCTGAATTGATGCTCACTTACAAACCCTAGCCATCACTCCCACACAAGAAACCAAAATAGAAAGTGTATAAAGGAGATCTAGACATGGCGCCAAGATTGGATACCTTTCTCTAATAAAAACGCCACCTTTGCTCAAGCCTAGATTAGAGAGTTTCCTTAAGACTAAGATTTGAAAATCAAAATATGATATGGTGCCTCTCATGTTATGATACTATGATCCCTTAGCTGGACGTCCAAAAGAGAAGAAGAGAAAACATGCCTTAATTGCCTTGTGTGATGAGCAAGCAAGAGAACCAAAGGAGAAGGTTCTAAGATAATATTCTCTCTTACTATGTGACGTCTAGAATGGTTGTAGAAGGGTTCTTGAATGATGATATTCTCTGAATTTGAATTAGAAAAAAAGCTAGAGAATATTCCTTGGTACCATAAGAAAATAGGCAAGATTGGTGATCCATAAATTCACTTACTTCTTTTACACTCTAGACGTTTGAAACTTGCTCAAAATTGAAAAGCTGCCCATGCTGCCCAAGCTACCCTAGGACATTCCTCTTGTCCCTTAAAAAAAACTACAAATACCTCCTTATGTTGCTCACAGTCCCTCATTCCAAGAACAAGATAGATTCCTCCCTATTGTGCTCTCAAACTTCTTCTTCTTCTTTTCTCTTCTCGTTTTCTTTTGTGAATGAGTGAGAGACTTTTAGTTTCAGTATTTAGTAATTAGTAGAGAGTTTTTTTTGCTGAGATTCAAAAGTGCTAAAGAAAAGGGAACTTATGTTGGAATTTTTGGGAAAACATCTCTTAAGGTGAAGTTGTTTCTCTTAAATACCTTTTTCTTATTTAAACCATTAGCATATTTATTTTTGTGATACTTGTTTTTTTGAAATACATTTAGTATAATTTAAGTTTTTAGTTTTTGTGCATGTTTTTAGTTGGATTTCATTCATTTCCATGCATGCGTGATAAACGTCCCTTGCTAGTACCATATTTTTAGGGATTGTCTAAATGCTTGATGCATATGGTGAATGGTGAATGCTTTGCTCTATGAAATTGTTGTAATATCCCACATCGGTTCGACTCCAAGGGGATTACTGGGCTAAATGTGCATTCGAGGGTGTCTCATTGTGTCGAACGCTTTTGGGAGACTCAGGTTCGAATCTTGCCAAGAACAAAACCCTGTACCTAGTCAGTGGTGGCTAAGGTGGGGACAATATCATCACGGTTGGCCTGGGTTGTTACACACACCCATAATTCTATCATAGGAAACTAGGGGCAAACCCATCATTTCTTATCGTGAAAATACCCATAGTGATCCGCTATGGACCATTGCAACGGTACGTGGTTCAATTCTTAATTTATCTTTGCTTGTGCATTAATGAACCTCTCATAACAAGCATAGTTGTCATGTATTATACATCATTACACAATAAAGTAATCATGCTGATCATCTCATAGAAACATAAATAAAGCAACAATCATCTTAAGTAATAAAGCTTGTAACATCGAGCATAGACATACAACTTATATTATTCTAGCATTCATGCATTTATGCCATTCGCAAATCATATAAATAACATCCTAGCATGCTTCTAAGCATTTAAGAAATGTAAACACACCAGATGTTCAGTATTAAAATTCAAATAATACTAGGGAACAAGGTAATCACTTCCATTTTTTGCTATGCTCCACTTGTTCTAATCTTCGTTTCGATGATTTAAATTCTCAACCTATAATGGTTTGATATCATAATTCAGTACCCTTTAAGCATGCTTTAATGTTTACTTAGTCTAGGTAGTAATTGGTGTGCATCTAAGTAATATTTGGTGTGTAATATCATGTTCTTCTTTTGTGTACTGCAGTAAAGAAGGGTACTACCACAATTACTTGAAACTATGCATGAAACTCGAAAAATAGGGTTTGAGATGCATTACCACAGTCGCTAGAATTGGCAACACATGTTACCACAGTCAATTATCGTGGTAACTAGTGCACATACTAGTTTTTCAACACGTTACCATGGTAACCAATTCGTGATCTCTGTGTGGGTTACCATGGTCCATTACCGCGATAACTACGGGATTTCCAAAAAATGCAACGCTTGTGCATGCATCATCTCGTTTGTGGTTTCCTCGTGTGTTTAATACTCTAATACACACACATTAAGCTTAAAACACACATCAAACTAAAAAAAATCTTTTTACCTCGACGTTCCACACTTTTCCCTTTCGTTTCTTGCCAAAATGAGGCTCCAAACACTCCCAATCTATGCTTCACAAAGCGACGAGCATATACTTGAGAAAATGTCCAACCATGATAGAAAATCATGATTCAAGCTAGAGGTTTATGATTTACCTTTGCACGAATTGTTTCGAATCGTGTCTCAACTCAGATCTACCCTTGATGATGTTGTTCTTTGCGAATCTAAGATTGAGAAACCAGTAGAGAAGGGTTTGAATAGATTAGGAATACTTTAGAATGCCTTTAGGAAGAAGAAGAGTCAGTCTATGGCGGCTAGGAAGGTTTCTGCACGACTGTATGTGAGAATTAGGGTTTTTGCGCACAAATCACACATATTTATAATTTTTACTTATTACTGCGATAATGACTCCAATTACCTCAGTAATTACGTGATTAACACATCCAAATTAAGGGCTTTTCGTTGCATTACCACAGTAACTAAAACACATCAATTTTTGATTTTATATCGCATTATCGCGGTAACGAGATGCATTTACCACGATGATCACACATTATTGCGGTAACCAGAATGACACCATTTTTCACATTTTTTGGGTTTGTTCAGCATTATCGCAGTAATCACTTTCATTATCGATGTAACTAGCAAAGTTACCGTTTTTGCATCTTCTCCATGCCATTTTTTATGCTTTTTGAATTTATATCATTTTTATATTCATTCTAGGTTTGTCTGAACTTATTCTAAATGATTTTTCAAGTATTCTTATTATTATTTATTTAATTAATTAATTATTTATTTTAAGTATTCATTAGTGACGTGGAGGTCTTATGGACTTTTGGGGTATTATAGCCTATCCACCTTAAAAAAATTTCATCGTCAAAATTTAAAAGAGTGAGTTACCTATATGATTATGTTATATCATACGTTTCTGGTGAAGAAATCTAGGTATTTAGTCCGCATCTCACTTTTTAACTCCTAGGTCACCTGTTCCAGATCATGATGTCTCCACAGGACTTTGACTAAAGGAATGTCGTTGGTCTTGAGACTTTGCACCTTATGATCCAATATCCGAATTGCTGATTCCTCATAAGTCGCATCATCCCTAACATCATTCTCCTCCCAATGTATGATGTGAGAAGGGTCTAGTTCATATTTTCGCAGCATCGATACATAGAATATGTTATGGATCGAGGACATTCTATTAGGCAATTCCAATTCATAGGCACATTCACCAACCCATCTAAGTATCTTGGACGGACTGATGAATCTAGGTGATTGTTTTCCCTTGATCCCAAAATGTTTGATCCCTTTTTAAGGGCTGATCCTCAGGAAACCTTCATCACCTGGTTGGAATTCTAAAGGTCTTTTTCTCTTGTCTACATAGCTTTTTTGCCTATTCTGAGCTGTTGTCAGTCTTTTTTGAATCTGTTTTACTTGTATGTTTATCTCTTCAACCATCTCTGGCCTAGTGAGTACTTGATCCTCAAAATCTATCTAGCATGATGGTGATCTGCAGGGTTGACCATAGAGCACTTCATATGGAACCATTTTGTATGCTCGCCTGATAACTGCTATTATAGGCGAACTCTACCAAGTATAAGTACTTGCTCCAATTTCCCTTGAAGTCAAGGATACATGCTCTCAACATATCTTCTAGTATCTATATCACCCTCTCAGACTGTCCATCTATCTGAGGATGGAACGTAGTACTCATGGTGAGTCTACTGCCTAATTCCTTATGTAGGCTTTGCTAGAACTGAGATGTGAATCTTGAATCTATGTTTGACACTATGGTAGTAAGTACACCGTATAGCCTTGCTATCTCCTTAACATATAACTCTCCAAGCTTTTCAATTGAATCAGTAGATCATATGGGTAGGAAATGAGCTACCTTTGTAAGGTGATCTACAATTACCCATACTATGTCTTCTCCCTTCTGGTTCTTGGGTAGACCACTGATGAAATCAATTGCTATATTGTCCCACTTCCATTCTGGTATAGGAAGTGGTTGCAGCATTACAGTGGGGATTTTGTGCTCAGCCTTTACCTGGTGACAAGTCAAACATTTAAAGACATACTTGGCAGTGTTCCTCTTCATGCCTCTCCACCAATACATATTCCTATGATTCTTGTACATCTTATCTCCTCCTGAATGCATAGTGTACTTGGTCTGATGAGCCTCATCCAATATTGTTCTTTTGCTCTGCCCACTCTCATAAACACAAAATCTATCCCCAAGTCTGAGAATACCCTCTACATCAATTCTAAAATTTGCGTGCTTCCCTTGCTTGCAACCCTCAATTAGATCATTAATCCATTTATCCCCTTTTTGTTCATCTCTTATCTGATGTAAGAGATGTGGTTAGCATGTCATCACACACAGATAAACTTAGTCTCTATCTGAGGTTATACCCAAGTTATAGTCACTGATCAATTGATACATTTGACCATTTTCTTCGTCCTTCTTACTAAATTTTTTGCTAAGTACATCGGCCACCACATTAACCTTTCGTGTATGATAGTGCAGTTGAAAGCAATAATGTTTTAGGAATTCTATCCATATCCGTTGTCAAAGGTTCAATTCCTTTTAGGTATAAATACACTTCAGGCTCTTATGATCAAAAAATAAACCAAAACTCTCCCCATAGAGATAATGTTTCTAGATCTTCAATGCAAAAACAATTGCCACTAACTCTAGATCATTTGTGGGATAATTTTGTTTATGGATCTTCAACTGATGTAAAGTGTAAGCTATTACCTTCCCGTCTTGCATCAATACAACGCCCAATCCATTTTGTGAAGCATTAGTATATAGGACATACTTCACACAGTGAGTAGAAACGACTAAGTTAGGTGCTAAAGTTAACCTCTTCTTCAATTCTTGGAATGATTGTTCACGCTTATCATCCCAAATAAAATTTTCTCCCTTTCTGGTTAACTTGGTCATTGGTCCAACCAACTTCAAGAAATCTTGGATAAACCTGCAGTAATATCTAGCCAAACCTAAAAAGATTTTGATTTCTGTCACAACCTTAGGCTGCCTCCAGTTGGATACTGCTTCTACATTCTTTGGGTTTACGAATATTCCTTCAATTGAGACGACATGACTAAGGAACTTAACTTTCTTCATCCAAAAGTCACAGTTGTTAAACTTAGCATAGAGTTCAGCCCTTCTCAACATCTCTAAGACAATCCTTAGATGTTCCCCATGCTCAACCTCTGATCTAGAGTATATCAGAATGTCATCAACAAATACTACAACAAACTGATCTAAATACTGTCTGAAGGCTCTATTCATCAAATCCATAAATGCAGCCAGTGTGTTGGTGAAACCAAATGACATCATTGTGAACTCAAAATGCCCATATCATGTTTTGAAGGTTGTCTTATGTGATCAGTCTTGTAGAAATGAGTGGCTCCCCTCAATTGATCAAATATGTCATCTATTCAAGGTAACAAATACTTATTCTTTATGTTAATTGGTTTAACTTCCAATGGTCAACACAAAGTCTCATAGATCCATCTTTTTTCTTCACAAACAAAATTGGAGCTCTCCATCGTGACTCATTGGGTATGATAAATCCTTTTTCATGGACCTCATCTAACTATGTCTTCAGCTTAATCAGTTCCACTGGTGCCATTCTATAAGGCAGAATAGTTATGGGGTTAGTCTTAGGATGTAACTCAATCTTGAACTCTACCTGTGGTAGTAATCCAGGTAGGTCATCTAGGAATACGTTTGAATATTCTTGTACTATAGGTATTTCATGTATTTCTCTAGGTTTTTCATCATCCTCTTCTAATAACTGTTTGAAGACTTATTTTTGTTTTAAACAATACAACATAGCGATCATAGAACTTTTTGGCAATATTTGTATAAATGCCACAGTCACTGTAACACCCCAACCCCCGTATCTTTAAGCATTGGACATAACCACCATTTTCTTGATAGTGGACTTAACCAACTGGCGGGTCGGGCCAGTGTTACTTTAAAAGTGACACACACTTGTTCTTTTCTTTTTTAATATCTCGTGCCTTTGCATAAAAATTCAAGAATACAAAATGTAATACCTCATAATTTTGTCCACAAGAAGAGAAGATATTAATGAAATAAAATTCATTGAGAAAGAAATTCTAAAATGATTGGAGGAAAATAAAATATTGGGATTACCTAATATTTGATTTAAGGTTAATCAATTTATCAAATATTATTTGTATAAGAATTATTTTGTAATTATACAAATAATAGAACAATTATTGAATTAATTATCAAAACATAAGGTAAGTAGAGCAAATTATACACACATATAATTCTACCTTTCTGAAAAATAAAAATATGAAATATACATATATAAATGAAATATGAAATAAATAAAAATACATGAAAATAAAAAATGTAGATTATTTAATTATTGACATTAAATATATTAAAAAAATAGAAAAATATCTAATAAATTCAATATTAAACAATTAGAAAGGGAAAAATATTAGTAAGTCCATAAAATAGAATGACTTGTGCAATAAAACCAAGTTTTGATCAATTAGAAAGTGTATAATTGCTGAATTTCGAATAATAACAACTTAGAATAGTGATTTTGGTATTAGAAACTGCATCCAACGGCTAGAAATCCATCATCCTTACGATCTGAGATCTCACAGCCACGATCGGAACCGCACCATGCGCGCGGATGCACCGGATCAGTGAGATGCAACGGTTCACAAATGAGTTTCCAGATCCAACGAACGAGATCGAACCGAAACCGACACCTAGATGCACCGAATCAAAAAATCCAATGGCCCACGTACAATCCGCTCGATCCAACAGTTCACGGCTCAGGCGCGATCATCGATCGCGAATGTGCTGCGATCGAGGAGCATCCAATGGGCTAGATCAAAAGTGCAGTCGGAGATCACGAATGCACCGCCATCGAGGATCATCCGACGACCTGAACGAGATTCGTTCATCACGATCAAGATCCGCACGCAAAATCCGATGATCATCCGATGGCCCAGAAAGTCGCGTTCCATTGATCACAAACTGAGTGATGCGCTCGAGGATGATCCAAGTGCTCGGATCAAGCCCGCCCCATCTGTGATTGCCGCTGCGATCAAGAATGATCCAACGGCTAGTAGCAAATGCTCCGAATTAATTAACGAGAAATCCAAAAAAAATTCGATTAAATACTTTAAAAATTCAAAAAATCAGTTTCTAAATTCCCAAAAATTTCCAAAAAATTTCTTGCTAATCTCCTATACTTGGGGGGCATGAAATTTTGAAGAATTGGCAAGTTTTCCACAAGATGACAGCCCAAACTTGCCATTCTCTACCCTTTTGAATTCTATATAAACACCCCCCATGCTCACAATTCATCTCATCCCAAGAAATAATAGTTGAATTGTCATCTTGGTTCCCCTTCTCACTTTCTTTTCCCTCTTGTGTGTGAGAAGTTCATTGGTTTGGGAATTGGTTTTGGGTGATTCTCTTGGTGTTTGAGCTTTGGGAACCATTGCTTCAACTTTGGGGAAAAAGCAACACAAGGTGAAAGTGATTTTTTAAACACCCCTTTTTCTTATTCAAAGTTCTAACATGTTCATTGTGTGTATGTTTTTAAAATCAAAAGATTTTTAGTTCTTGCATTCTAAAATATTTTTCAGTTTTAGATTTGATTCATATTTGAATATATACATGCATATTAATAATGCCATGACTAGTATCATGTTTAGGTTATTTCAATATGCGATGCATGATTTTGAGTGCTCTATGATTAAATTTTCAGTTTGATCATATGTTGAATTTTTTTATTTTAGTCTCATATTCTGAAATTTATTTTATGATTCAAGATTATGTGATTTAACAAAGATGATGGTGACAATAACCACGTACAATCATAGCACACATGTGGGTTGCTATGGATGTTCTTTTCATATGGTATGCCCATATGGTTTTTTTTAGACCTAAGTGCTTGGTTGGTGGGTAAGCTCCCTTGAACTCCAAAAGTCCAATGGAATTGACCACGTGATGCCACATTTCACTCTAAGGAGGCACTTAGTGAAGAACATCAAGGGTTGAGAAACTCTTTTGGTCTAAATTACAACTTTAAATAATTGGTTGTTTGAAATGCCTAATGTATGCAAGTGTTTGAATTATGGATGTGCTATTGTTTTGAGTTTGAAAAATGGTTGTTTGATAAAGATCCACTGAGCTTTGTGCTCA
>JAJIYU010020338.1:0-10460 GCA_030144865.1 Tinospora cordifolia | reverse complement strand
ATTTATTATACGGTATCTAAAATATATTATACCGTATCTTTATTTTTTCCTTTTTTGCTTCACTGTACAGCTATAAATAGCTTACTGTAATACGCTAATTCTCATTCAGAAATATAGCAATACAATATTCACCAGAAGCAAAACACAGTTGTGTGCTTCAAATTCTGGCTTTAGACAGTGAAAACAGAGGGAGAAACGAAATCAGATGATGAATTGGGGCTGAAAGTTCTGAAATTTCTGTTTTGGGATTTCGATTAGTGTAACAAGGAAGAGGAGAAAACCTGTAATTTTGGTTCGGATCCTAAATTGTGGGTGTTGCACTACTGAAGAGGAAGAACCAGATTCTGGTTTGGCCGACCGTTGAAAAACAAAGAAAGGGAAGAATTTGAATGCTGGTTTTGATTTCCTTCTCTGGTACGTGGTTGCATTGGAGCACGAGGAGCTGGAGCTCGGTTAGTCTTAGTTGAGTTGCAGATTGCCCAACAGAAGCTAGCAGGAGCACCTTGAGTTTTGTGAACTCATTTCTTGGTACGGTCGGCAGCTAGAAATAGGAAAGGTAAGAAAAATCATGCTTTGTTTTGATTATCTGATCTTGTTGGACGATTGAATGAATAGTTTGAAGGATTTAACATGGTCAAACGACCTGATGTAAATTAATCGGACAAAAATTCTGCAACAATCTTTTTGTTTAAAAACAGTGAATCGTTAACTCAAAAAGGAGGAAAAAAAATCAAATGTTGGATTTAGTTATTCAAATGACCTATATATGTTAGGATGAATTGTTTGGGAATTTGGAGATTGGAATAACTTAAGATGGATTAAATTGATGGAAAAAGGATGAGAACTTGAATATATGTTTTGATATGTAAATTTTGATTTCATGTTAAACAAAAGTGAAATAGATGTTGCTGATTCAAAGAAATAAACATGAACTTCAAGCGGGAAATAAAAATCTAAATGATAAATATTTTAGACAATCTAAGATTAAGAAAGTTCTAATAAAATTTTAAATTAACTAAGAACAATTCTAATAGGAAAAAGGAACACAAAGAGGAATTTAGAAGTGTAAAGATTAAATTATTTAGTTAGTTCAATACATAAAAATAATAATGACTATAATAATACTCGTAAACCTTTGAAAACTTAAATCCCTTATAGGAAAAGAATAAAAGTTTCAAATACGGAAGAGATTAAAGTTTTGACCAATAAAAGTCTTATTTTGTTCGTAATTATTTTATTTAAAAATATAAATAATTTATTTAAATCATAGAAACTAAGAAATTTAATAACACTTATTTAATAAATTTTAATGTATGAAACTGATTATTAAAATAATTCTGATTTGTAAAAAAAATTACTAAATTAAAAAGTGATGAAATTATTACGAAACTTTAGTTAGAAAAATTATTATAATTAAATTAAAATAAAGAAATTAGAAACTTATAAATAATTACAATACGTCTTCAAATTTCAGATCGATATTCTTGAGAACAAGCATTGACGACAAACGAAAAAAAGGAAGGAAATTTGAAAATCCAGGTGGGTGTGATTTCCATACTAATATGTATTATGTGGATTTAAAATTCAAGACATTTGTTTAAATAATTCTAGGATGTTAGAATTTTTAGGAAATTGTAAGTTGTGTGTATGCTTGAATGATGTGTGTTAAATAATTATTTAATCATTGCATACTTATATAGGAAATTATGCATCTAGATTTCATTATATGATCATCTATTTTACTATTTTAAATGTCTTGCTTTATTTGAATTATTTTCCATGATATATGTGATGTTTGGTGTGATTGAATTGGATTGTAAAACTAAAATAAAACGAAGATTTATTAAGAATCCACGTACCGGTGCGATTGTCGAGCCACAAGGTGGATTGTAGGTATTCCCAATGAGAGCTGCCTGTGATAGCTTAAAGTCTTTGGGAAATGGTACGATGTCGCAATAAGTACTCTCTCTTAGACCGTGATACTGAGACATGATTGATTTTAGATGGTACTTGAGGCCTCTATGATTCCGATTTTAGACTCCGATCAAAACTAAATGAATGTTTGTAACGCTTAATGTTTGATAGTGTTTGTAATGTTTAGGATTGAGTCTGTATAATGCGTGTGATATGTAGGAATGATCCACTGGGCTTTCGAGCTCACCCTCATTTTATTTTTCAGGTGCACATGGATGCAGAGTACTGTAACCTACATCAGTAGACTTGCACTTTTAATTGGACACCTCATAGAATAGGTCGTCCGAGATTGGAGGCTTTAGAGGTTGTATTTCATTTATTTACTGAACCGATTTACGTGTATTTATTTTGGTTTTGAATGTCAATCCCTCATGTTATCAAACGATTTTATATGTTTAATAATTACTGTCTTAAAAGAAAACTTTTTAAGTGATTCCACTGCGTAATTTGAAATTTATGATCTGTGATTTTTGATTTAAGTTGTTCTCATTTAACTATGAAAATCCGATGAACACATGAAAATTAATTTGAACTATTGCTTTCTATGGAATTATGTTTCAAATATATTTCTTTGAGAATAGTTTTATGGACTTGAATTTGAAGAAAAATATTTTGACAAAAGAAACTTTTAAGTAACATCTTGATTTTCAATGGATGACGATCCACACGTGAGGTAACACGTGAACGGAGCTCATGTTGAAATTTGGGATGTTACATTGATTGAGATTGATTAGGGATAGTAGAACAAGGGTTGAGCCACATTACTCATAAAAATTGAAATTTAGTTTAAATAATGCAGATCAGAGTGTATACTGCAAGATTGGGCCGAATATCAATGGGACATCAGTACATGGCACTCGAGGTGAGTAGTTTGATTTAGATGTTTACTTTAACTTACATCCCTTTCATAAGACATCAGTGAAAAGACATGGTTTAAATAGTTTCATGTGATTGAGATACATCGAATTGGTTTTGAAACATGTAAATGTACATAGGTAATGAGACCATAGGCTCAATAACCATGCGTGGGGTCAAGGTACACAATGTGATTGAGATTAGACTTGAGGTTTGAGCGCAGGGTTAAGGCATATGACCAATGAGCCTAGCTTCTAACCCGCTCGAGTGACGACACTTGAGGACCGAACATGGAGTTAGGGTATTTGAGAAATATGCCTAGCTTATGACCCGCTTGAGTGGCTGGTACGCCTGATTTATGACCCACTAGAGCGATGACCATAGGGTTAAGTTTGATGACTTAAGACCCTAGCCTAGATACATAGTTTTTAACTAGCATGTATTTGATATGTTCTTCGTTAACTACTACATTATTTATAACTGTTTTACTACACGCCATGTTATTAAACGTTGTTTCACCATTTACTATTCATACATATATGCATTGTCTTTGGAATGCTAGTTATTGGTAACATGTTGATTTTATTACTCACCGAGCTAGTTACCATTTTAGGCTCACTACTCTACTAACATTTCAAGTTCCTCGGTAGTTGACAAAGAAAAAGGCATGATGATAGCCTTGTCCCTTGGGAGTTCCTTTTCCTTTCTTGGTCTTTTGTTAGAGGTTAACCATTTTTGTATATGTAAATAATGGTCAACTATGTATTTTGATTCGAGACAGTCTGTAATATAAATGATAACTCTCTGTAGTGGTTGCTTACTTTCACACTTGAATCATAAAATTATTTTCATATCAGTTGTTGTTTAAATTAGAGAGGCTTACCAGTGATTGGACAAACTTGACATGGTGAGTGAATTCGTCGGGTTACTTTGTCGGTCAAGTCGCCCTTTAGCCTAGGGAAGGGGCCTCGACATAATTATCCTATACAAATATATTTTGTTAAAATACTTTAGGGCCCTGACAACAATTCAATTAAAACTAAATGAACAATTAAATTAATAACAAAATAAATATTTATATTTATATTATCTATACTCTGTAAAGTACATATATATGTACCATACATATTGTATACCATATATATTATATATTAAAATTATATTAGAATAAATATGTCATGCATACTATGTACATATATTCTTCAAATATATTGTCTCAATGTACCACATAACTACTATATATAGAAAAGATAACAATATAAAATTATATTATAAAAAAAAAAAGAAATAGTAGGTTATGCTGTATATAAAAAAACTATATTCAAACAAACATACCAATATTAATTAAATTAAATATACTATAAAATTGTGTGCATATATTTATATATATATATATAGGTGTACGAGGCCCTCAAAATTTGGGGGTCCAAGGCACTCGCAATTTGTGCCCCCATCCCCCCACCCGAGAGCCTATTGTGGTTGTACCCAAAACCAAAGGAGGAAATTACACAAAATATTAAAAAATTTAAAAATTATTATCATTAATATTTGCCTCATTTTTAAACTTTTCTAAAATATCTTTTTTTAAACAATTATTTTCAAATATTCTATTTTTCTCTCTTTAAGATTTGATTTTTTACCATGAGCATAGTGAAGACGAAAGAATAGGAAGAAGGGAAAGATGAGAAAGTTTGAAAGAAAAAGAATAAGAACATTAAAAGGAGAAAATTATGAAAATGGGAAGATTTCGATGTGGGTAGGTTCAGAATCTTGTTCTTATTCATGATAATGATAGTTTATGGGTTTCTAAAAGAATAAATTTTAGATATTATACTAATGATGGGTGGTTTATATTCAAAATTGCTAATTGAAGTTTTTGATTGTTTGATAAGACTTGAAGAGTTTAAAAAATTAAAAGATGATGTCATGATTAATTGTTCAACTAGTCATCTTCGAGCTACAGGTTGAATGACTAAATGAACACCAAATCTCAATTTTATCATTAAACATCCTAGTTTCCAAGTCCCAAGGGTTTGCATAACCACTAGTTTCTAATGAATTGCCTCAAAACCTTGAAGTTAGGTCATTACACAGGGTTTTGGGTAGTGAAAAATTAATTAAGTCTTGGATAGTTTACGACACCATGATTTCCATCACCATTTCTACCCTCCTATTCATAGTTTGTGAATAGTTTTAGCCTTCATCATTTTAGTCCCTATATCATCAACCATTCATCACAAAAGCATTATAAATCATAATCTCCTCGTTAAATCATCTAATTTGAACATAAATAACATCAATTCAACCCAAAGAACACACAATATACCTTGAACAAATGCCTCTGTTTTCTTATGATTTTGTAATACCACAAAATTTATAAGTCAATAATAACCCAAGATGACTAGAATTAAGTGTCAAATAACCTTGGTTAACAAAGTTTAACCATTATAGGAACTAGACCACTCAACCACGACAAGATATATATTTTTATTATTATGAAATTCATAAATGAAGTAGTTAATAGCGGGATTACCATTCTGTTTTTTGTAGTAATGAATCTTGTATATTTTCCTAAGAGTAAGAATTTGTCCATTTTTTAGGTATCAAGGGGGCATGAAAACACATTAAGAACTCTTGAGTGGAAATTAAAAAGAGATGCAGCTCCAGTTCATTTGAAAATGGTAAGATCTTTGGCGCAAGAAGAAGGGATAAATCGCTATCATCTTGACTTAGTTCTGCTTCCTCTCTTTTTTTAACAGGTCTCAAATGGATACAATAAACTTTAAAATTTTATTTCGAAGGCAAAAACACTCAAATTAGATAACCAGCTTCATGTCAAAATTCTCAGGGTGCCAATGAGACTTAAAAAAATTAAGGTAAAAAAATAGTAATAGTAATAATAATAATAATAATAATAATAATAATAATAAGAAATGCTAAATATAATAAAATCACCCCTAACTTAGCCTCCACTATGCCCTAAACACTAGCTTTAATGATTAAAGCTCCACTATAAATAGAGAACCTCCCCCCCCCCCGCATTTGAAGTGTGTATGAGAGGAAAGGAAGAGAAGGGAGTTTCGAGTACAAAAATTGGGAAGAAAAAGTAGTTAAAATTAAAGTATAAGTTCTCTCCTTAGACTCTTTAAAATCCTATTTATATTCATTTTATTTCATGCAAAGTTTTAGTTACATTATGGCTTAAACATACCACACTACTTTGGGCAAGTTTTTGAAAACCATAGAATGCTCAAAAAGGTCCAAACCTTTTACCATCAAAAAATGGCCAAAATAAGCTTTTCAACGCCTCCAAAACAACAAAATTCTAATAATCGTAACCTCCAAATCAAGGCTAAAATTATCACCCAACATTATTACAAAATAGTAACTTTCACAACGTTTCTGGAATGGTTTAAGCATGATCTAAGGAAACCGACATAACCATGTCGAACCTTGTCAAGTGTACTACAAAATAAACTCAAGAATGACCCCAATCGAACACCTAGAGCCCCTAAACCAACATTCCAAAAATTATTGTGCAAAAATGTGACAAAATTCACAAACCAGTAGGTTCATGTGCATTTTTATTCAAACATGCACCTGACTGAAGAAAACGCTCATTGTCATGACGTTCTTCATCGTGAGTACTACAAGATGCCCAAAAATTGTATAAAAAAGAATCCAAAAGCTTAAGTTATAACCTCTTGAAGTTCATTATAACGTAGAAGTAATTCATAAATTGGACCTTAAATAACTCACGCCAAAGTTAATAGGCTATTTTGAAATCGAGATCACTTTAGAGGTCATTTTGAACCCAAAGCAACGTTAAGGAGCTAAATTGAATGCTAACTAAGACTCAAGTGCTTTAATAGAATATCAGAGGATCGACACCACCTCGAGCATCAAGCAATGTAAAGAGCGTGTGAATCGAGGTAGAGATGGTTTTCAACTCATACACTTTTTAATCGTATTTTCTTGCACCCTTTATAAAATGGCCTAGGTGGTAGTGATAAAGATATGATTAAATTAATGTTACATATTATACTCGTATGCATAAGGGTATGAAGGATCTATCTTTTAGAGTAATAGCATTTAATATGCATGAATATGTTAGTGATCATAAATGTAATGATTAAAGGCCATTTGATTAATGAATGAACATGAATGTAATGATTAAAGGCCATTTGATTAATGAATGAACCCTGATGTGGGGTACGTTTTGCACACGATTACTGCATTATGTTTCAGTTGTTAGTATTCACGATACTGATGATACTATGAAAACTAGTTTTAAAACTAATAAAATAGTAGGATAAAGAAACAACTCAAATAATAGTAACACCTTAGACTATGGAGAAAATTGTTGTAACACCCCAACCCCCCTATCTTTTAATCAGTGTACATTGTCACCGTTCTCTTGATAGTGGACTTAATAAAACGGCAGGTTGGGCCGGTGCTACATTACAAGTGACACACACTTGTTCTTTTCTTTTCAATATCTTGTGCTTTTGTATAAAATTCAAGAATACAAAATTTTCAATAAAATCAAGGCAAATCAAAAGAGATAAAACAATTCAAACTATTTTATTCATAATAGAAATTGAAAGTGCTAAATTCTTAAAAAAAACTAATATTTACAGCGAAAGACTTCAAGATACTTTTCAATAAAAAAACATAAAAACTTTGGGCAACATGCCCTAAAAATTCAAAAAAAAATAATAAGGCAAAAACTTGCAAAGAACCTATCCATGTTCAACTGCTTCATAAATTTCATGTTCTTGAAAAATAAGATAGGAAGGAGTGAGCACATAGCCCAGTGGATCCTTTTCAAACAACCATCATTCATATTCAAACTCATAACACAATCATAATTCAAACACTTGCAATCATTAGGCTTTTCAAACAACAATTTGTTTAAGTCAAGTCTCTGACCAAAAGGGTTTTTTAAGCCCTTGATGTTCTTAACAAAGTATCTCCTTAGAGTAAAATATAGCTCTTCTAGCCAATTTCATTAGACTTTTGGACTTCAAGGGAACTACCCACCAACCAAGTACTTTGGTCTTAAAACCATATGAATTAATCATATGAAAAAAAACATCCATAGTGTCGCCATGACCACTATGATGGTACGTGGTTATTATCACCATCGTCTTTGATTAATTCTCACATCATGATCTCATAAAATAAACTTCAAAATATGAAATCAAACTAAAATTAAGAATATACACAATCAATTCATGAAACACTCATAGACATTGCATCATACTTTAATTTATAAGGCTAAGCTGATACTAACATGACATGGATGATATGATTGCTCAAACATGAATCAAAACTGAAAAAAAATTTAAAATTCTAGAACTAAAGTTGAAAATCTTTGAATTCAATGAAAACCACACAAATAATGATCATGCCATGAATTTAAATAAGAATAGAAGGGTGTTCTAGAAATCACTTCCACCTTGTGACGCTTTTCATCCAAAATTTCAGCAACAATTCCCCCCGCATACTAGTGCTAATGAAGATTACCCAACTTAATTCCCCAATTTAACGGAAGAACTTCTCACACACACAAGGGAAGATGGGAGGTTCCAAGAAGAAGGCTTAGAGAAAATAAGATGAGCATTCAACTCTTATCTTTTGGAATGAATGAAATTATGAGCCTAGGGGGGGTTTATATAGATCTTTCAAGGGAGAAAATTAGAAAGTTTTGTGTTCTACTTGGAATAAAACACTCTAATTCTCCCTAATTTTGTAGTTTCTAATTTTTGGAGCAAAATGAGTATTTTTAGGAATTTTTCTAAATTTTAGAAATATTTTTTGAAATTTAGAAACTATTTTTCAGAATTTTTGAAATTTTTTTAGTATTTTTGTTAATTTTTTGGTAATTTTCGTAGTTTAAAATTTGGGTTTTATCTGGTTCCTCAAATTTTTCTCGAGACGCGTTCGGATCTAATCAGTACCATTGGATAGATCTCGGATAAATCAACACAATTCAGATTTTTTATCACAGTCGTTGGATTTCCTCGAGCGCATCAACAATCGCGATTTGATCAAAACGGCTTTGATCTGAACCGTTAGATGATCCTCGAGTGTGTCAACATTTGCGATCAGCCAAAACGACTTCGATTTGGATCGTTGGATGATCTTCGAGCGCAGCACAATTTCGCGATCGACTACGCGGTTTCGATCTCAACCGTTGATGATCCTCGATCATAGTGTGCGCATTTGATTTTGCGATCAACGAATCTCGTTCTGGCTGCTTGATCTTCCTCGAGTTACGCACGTAGATCGCTGGCCGTTCGATCTTGTTGATTCGGTGCTCTCGTGCGTACGTGCGGATCTGATCTTGGCCATAGGATAATGATTTAGATTCCATATCTACGGTTCACAGTATTTTGAGTTTATTTTTTTTTATTTTCCAACCGCATTTCTTGCTTTCTTTTCGGATTTGTTTTCAAATCTCTATCCCAATTGACTTTCTAATCCTGTTTTCATAAAAAAATTGCACATATCCTTGTATTTTTGGCTATGATATCCTATTTTATGCATTATTTTCATATATTTTCTTCCAAAAATCCACTAAATTGATTTTTATTTCTCATTTGGGTCAACTATGACTTGCCAAAATTCTCATTCGTCAATTCTATATATTTTTCTAAGTAAAAATAAAAATTTCATATGAATTTTTTGAGATGTTACAACCTACTCTCCTTAGAAAAAATTTTGTCCTCGAAATTTGTACATATTTAGGTATTCCTTGTGAACAGATGCTGGTACTTGGTTTTCATTTCGCTTTTGAGTTCCCACATGGCTTCTTCTACCCCGTGATGTTTCCACAACACCTTCACTAATGGAATATCTTTTGTTCTTAGATTCTGTACTTTATGGTCAAGGATTCTGACCGTTGTTTCCTCGTAGGTAGCATCATCTTGAATATTAACTTCCTCCCAGTGAATGATGTGAGAGGGGTCAGGTTTGTATTTCCTCAACATGGATACATAGAATACGTTATGTGCTGAAGTCATCTTGTTTGGTAGGTCCAACTCATAAGCACATTCTCCGATTCTTCTAACTATTTCAAAGGGTTCGACAAACTTTGCAAATAACTTCCCTTTGAATCCAAACCTTTTGATACCCTTTTGAGGACTGATCCTCAAAAATACTTTGTCTTCAACTTAGAACTCTAATGGTCTTCTCCTTTTATCTGCATAGCTCTTTTGACAACTCTGCACAGTAGTCAGTTTCTTTTGTATTCACTTGACTTGTTTGCTCGTTTCTTCCACCATGTCTGGCCCAATTAATACTTGATCTTCAAGTTCAGCCCAACAGATAGGTGATCTGCAGGGTCTTCCATAGAGAGCCATTTTTATGCTTGCTTGATAACTGTTATTATAGGCAAAGTCCGCAACAAATTGTTTGATCAGGACACGAGACCGGGAAGCTTCTGTATCTTTCGGTTTCTATGTAGTATGGGATGCATAGGAATTCGGGGGTATGGAGGAAGCTTGGACTTGGAAAATGATGGACCATGTGTGGTGAATGATCGGTAACTCTGGCAGAACGGGTTTCTCTATGCTCGCTGGTATGGGACGGTGGAGTATAGTGGGCTCGGGAACCTTAGTTATCGA
>JAJIYU010020337.1:0-10460 GCA_030144865.1 Tinospora cordifolia | reverse complement strand
CTTGCAGCGATCGTGTTTGCACTTAAGATTTGGAGGCATTATCTTTATGGTGAGAACTTTAATTTATATTCAGACCATAAGAGCCTCAAGTACATCTATACTCAGAAGGAACTGAATCTTCGCCAGAGGAGATGGATAGAGTTCCTGAATGATTATGACTTTTGGTTGCACTATCATTCAGGCAAGTTGAATGTGGGAGCTGATGTGCTTAGTAGAAAATCTAGCCGTAAGGATGAGGAGATTGCACAAATGTATCAGCTGATTAGTAAGTACGATCTGAGTATAGACACAGATGAGAGACAGGCCTATTTGTATACAGCGACTTGCCAGCCGAATATTTTACGCCAGATCAGGGAGAAGCAAAGCACTGATAAATGGATTTTAGAGCTAATTGAGGGCATCAAACAGGGCAAGCATACAGACTTTCGGCTTGATTCAGATGGTGCATTGAGATTGGGGGATAGACTCTGTGTTTCGAGCTCTAGACAGGCGAAAGGTACCCTACTGGATGAGGCACACCAAACCAAATACACTATGCATTCAGGTGGGGACAAGATGTATCAGAATTTGAAGAAAACCTTCTGGTGGAGAGGGATGAAGCGAGACATTGCTCAATATGTCTCTCGGTGTCTAACTTGTTAGCAGGTGAAGGCTGAACACAAGAAGCCATCAGGATTGTTACAGCCACTTCTGATACCAGAATCGAAGTGGGACAGTATTGTGATGGACTTCGTCAGTGGCCTGCCGAGAAGTCTTAGAGGGGAAGATACTGTATGGGTCATCGTGGATCGGTTGACGAAGGTAGCACACTTCCTACCTATTCGATCTACTGATACAGTGAGTAGACTGGGTGAGCTATATGTTCGAGAGATAGTGAGACTACATCAGGTTCCCAGAACTATAGTGTCAGACAGAGATGCCAGATTTACGTCTTAGTTCCGGCAAAGCTTACAGAAGGAACTGGGAAGCAAACTCACTATGAGCACAACATTTCACCCCCAGACAGATGGGCAGTCAGAGAGGGTCATTCAGATACTTGAGGATATGCTTAGGGCATGTGCCATGGACTTCAGAGGTAACTGGAGCAAACATCTACCGTTAGCTGAGTTTGCATATAATAATAGTTATCAAGCGAGCATTGGGATGGCTCCATATGAGGCACTCTATGGCAGACCCTGTAGATCACCATCTTGTTGGGCAGATTTTGAAGATTAAGTACTCACTGGACCCAAGTTGATTGAGGAGATGAGCTTGCAAGTGAAGTAAATCCAGAAGAGGCTAGGTACAGCACAGAGCAGACAGAAGAGTTATGCTGACAGAAGGAGGAAACCCCTAGAGTTCCAGCCAGGTGAACGGGTATTCTTGAGAGTTAGTCCACAGAAAGGGATTCGAAGGTTTGGAGTGAAGGGGAAGCTAGCACCACGGTACATTGGTTCGTTTGAGATCATTAGATGGGTCAGTGCATGCGCTTATGAGATAGATTTGCCGAACAGATTCACCTCAATACATAATGTGTTCCACGTTTCGATGCTTCGGAAGTACGAGCCAGATCCTTCGCATGTCATTCATTGGGAAGATATTGTACTTCGAAACGATGCTACTTACAATGAGCCAACAGTCAGGATTCTTGATCGTAAGGTGCAGAGTCTCAGAACTAAGGACATACCCCTAGTCAAAGTCCTGTGGAGGCATCATAACCTGGAGGAGGCGACCTGGGAGTTACAGAGTGAGATGCAGAAGTACCCAGATCTCTTCGCTAGGCCTGAGTGATTGGACACATTATGTAGGTACTTTCCATCTAAATTTTGAGGACGAAATTTCTTTTAAGGGGGGTAGATTGTAACACCCCAAGGTTTTCAAACGCACACAACTCGAAAATGAATTTAAAAAAAATGTTATGAAATGAATATAAAAATGTGTGAAAACATGTTTTAAATGACTATTATATAGTATGGTATGGAAATAAAATAAATCAAGATGTTTGAAAATGGGAAAAATGCTGAAAATACATGAAAAAATAGGGTTACCAAAGGATGACCGCGGTCTTTAGGGAAAAATCTCGAAAAAAAATTAGGTCACCGTGGTGACTGCGGTCCGTAAAATGCCGACCACGGTCATTGTGCGAAATTTAAACAGTTTTGAGCCCTAATTCATCATTTCATGCACAGAATCTCCCGAGTTGATCCGAAGTTTCAGAGAGACGATCCAGAGCTGATTCAAGGAGGAGCTAAAGGTCTAAGGTAGGAATCTGAACCTTTAAATCATTTAAGTTTCAATTCTATCGATTCATTCAGATTCCATATCAAAAACTAGGGTTTTGAGGGTTTTGATTGTATAAAAGGATCCGGAACCTGTGAGCTTGGATCTTCCTTCTAAACTGACAGTTTATCGATTTAAAATTGAATTCTGGAAGTTTTGACTGTTCATTTGCAGTTTTAGATGAACCCAGAGGAAATTTGCCTATCTGGATGATTTTTGGAAGGTGCAAATCGCTTGATAGGTAATAAAACCCAACCTATTCCTCTTTTGAAGTTGTAGTCAGTTCTAAATGTGTTCTATTCTTAATTTGGAATGCGTTGACTATAATTTCATATTTTTGTGTGGAAAAATGGAAAATTGGATTTTTTTGGATTTTTGTTGAAGAGGGATTTTTGAGGATTTGGACTGAATGAAGAGGTTTAATCATTTCAGACTGCGAATTTCGAGCGTGATCCTCGCGAGTAGGCACAAGGGTCGTTCCTTGTTATCAGGTGGGCGGGATTCTCTTGCTCACTAATATTATGTAGGCTTGAGGTTCAAGGCATGGTGTTTATGTAGCTTAGGATGTTAGATGCATGCTAGGGTGTGTATATTTTGTTGGATGCCTTGAGTGATGGTTGAGCATAATGTCTGGTTATATGCTTTCAATATTTGCCTGAATATGCAGCATAATGTCTGGTTATTTATGTCATCTGTTACATGATTTAGATATCATAATTGATGATTGGGTATGGAATGAAATCTATTGAAACTAAAGAAGATTAAATTAAGATTGAAAATCAACGTACCGGGGCGATGGTAGGTATCTGTCGACGACTCGTGGACGTGGCTGTATTTGTCGCACGACTTCTTCCAGATCCCATTGTTGGTGTTCTTAAGAAGCCTCCTATGAAGGCTGAGAGTTTTCTTAGACGGGTGAGCATTGGCTGTACACCATTGCGCCAATTCTTGGACGATGTGACAGGTCGTGATCGGTATCGTGGCTCGAGACGGTACCGATTAGGATCGATTTCTTGTCACTAGAAGGACACCGGGAGTATAGCTCTTTCGATCGTAGGATACAACAAAACAAATAACTGTTTGAAACGATTAATGTAATGAAAGTGTGTGCATGTTTTGGATTTCTGGTTTATATAATGCTAGTGATGTGTAGAGATGATCCACTGGGCTCTCGAGCTCACCCCATATTCTTTTACAAGTATTCGCTGAGGTGGAGTACCCTAGTTGACCGTTGATTCAGGGTTGGTTTGGTGATCTCACTAGGAGATCACTGTTGGACGTGTTTTTTTTTTAGTTTTTGTTTGTTTTTCACAGATCATATATATATCTTGAACAGGCCGTGTGGCTAAATATTTCTTTTTGAGACTGTTGTATATTTTAAAATGTTATTGGGACTTTGGCTCTGTGAGCCTATTTTTCATCATAGTTTTGAGATGATTTTTGCGATGTTACTTTTAGAGACTATTATCATGTATATGATAGTTTTACTTGAGTCCTGATAGATGGGTTAACGTTTTGACGGTTTCCGCTGCAGATATTTGCTTTCCATTGTAGATATTTACTGTGAAAAATCTGGTGAAGTATTTGAAACTATTTTCTGAATTATGATATTTATCGATAAACATAATAACATGTTTATCAAGATTGATATAGTTTTCTCATTTGATGAAAATTGAGACTTGGGTTTAGTGAGTGGAAGGGAGGTTGACAACCCTGGGTTCCCAGCGGATCAGACCCACACAGAGATGAAAAGTCCTACGTACACAGCAGAGTAGCTGAAGCGAGCGCTAGTAAATGCGTTGGCCTCACATGACTCATGCATGAGGACTTGAGTTCCGGTCTAGGGGTTCAGGGGTGTCACATATGTAGTATGGGATGCATAGGATTTCAGAGGTATGGAGGAAGCCTGGACTCAGAGAATGATGGACCATGTGAGGTGAATGATCGGTGATTCTGGCAGAACGGGTTTCTCTATGCTCACTAGTATGGGACGGTGGAGTATAGTGGGCTCGGGAACCTTAGTTATTGAGACACTTGTGAAATTGTTTGGGTGCGGCTCTGTTTTGGGTGAAAATCTAAGTGGAAGGGGTAGAGTGGTATGGGGCACTTGAACTTGAAAGCTTAGGTGGAAGCTTGGAACCTTGCTGTGCTAGCTTGATTGTATGATTGTGTGATATGCATGCTTTACTGTTTATTGCTTTGAGACCAAATCCTGTACCCATGCATGAAAAGAACCTAGAAGAAAAACCTTTAGGTCACAAAACAAATTGAGAACCTAGAGACATTAATCTAGAGTCATGATAGCACGAACATTGGATTAGACAAATACTAACAAGGTGTTAAATTTATAGACAATGGCTGTAACAAGAACGTACGCTACTCGATCCACCTCCTCTGATGAGACCGAACAACGAGAACCAGAATTGCCTGTTGGAATGGAGGCGCGAATGGAGGCCATGATGAATGAAATGTCACAAAGGGTGCTGGATCAACTATTGAGGGCACTTCCACAGATAATCCCTCAGGTAGCACCATAGCCTCAAGTACAAGAACCTATCCAGGTTCAACAGCCAGCACCTGTGGCCCAAAATCCTGAACATCAAAGGGCTAAGGAGGGATTGGAGGACGAGAAACAGAGGAAGATGCTGATAGAGCTATAGAAGCTACATCCTCCTTCATTTGATGGCACCACAGACTGCATCTCGGCAGACCACTGGTATCAAGAGATGGAGGAAATTCTCAATGTGTTGAAGGGACCAGCCAGGAGTTGGTGATGAATGATGAGGATGGACCCAAATACATATGTTGATGCTATGAGCGGGGAGAACTTTACAGAGATCTTTTATGAAAAGTTCTTTCCAGAAGCAAACTTGAGCAAGCTACAGGAGGACTTTGTTTGATTGAATCAAAGGGGCATAACTGTAGTCGAGTATGAGAGAAAGTTCACTAAACTAGCCAAATTCTCACCAGATTTGATCAGGGAGGAGAAAAGATGGAGATCTGAAAGATTGTGAAGACTCTAGGCCTGAAGACTTACAAGGATGTCATAGAAAAGGCCCTAACTTTGGAGCAAGAACTCAACTTGGAACAAAAGTTGAGGAGGAGAAATAAGAGGCCTGGGAATGAAAATAATCAAGGGGCTCAAAAGAAAAGTAAGAATGGTGGGAATGCATCACAAAAATAGGGACAGAACAAGGATGAGGCACGGGAGCAGACCAAGAGACTGGGATTGTGCTACTTATGCAGATAGAGGGGACATCTTGCTAGAAACTGTCCAACAGCGTCAGTTTAGGCTCCCCAGCAACAACAGAATACTCAGGGAGGAGGTTAGAATGGGCGTCCTCAAGCCAGACAGAATCAGAATGCCAATCAAGGGCAAAACCAAGGCCGTGGTTAGAACCAAGCCAGAGTGTTCACGGTAGAGGCCCAGGAAGACTAGGTCCCTGCAGTGGAAGTTACGTTCCTGTTATTTAATGTTTCCATGAAACTATTGTTTGACTCGGGTGCCTCTAAATCCTTCATTTCTGAAGAACTAGTTGATAGGTTACAACTTGTGACAAGAGCACTACCTTTAACTTTGAATGTGTCCACACCAATAGGAACCACTGTGACCTCAAAAAGAATGTGTAGTTGTGAACTAAGGCTGGGGGATAAACTCTTAACAATTGACCTATGTACCTTACCTTTTTATGGATATGATGTGATATTGGGGATGGATTGGTTAGACCAGTACCAAGCTCAGATAGATTGTCCTAAAAGACGAGTGACCATAACCCTACCTTCTGGGGAAACCTATAGAATTAATGGAGATATGCAAAAACTACTGAGGAGTCCAACCATAGCCATGTTAAACTGTCTAAGGCAGAAGGAAGAGTTTGAGGAACTCTTGGAAGAAAAGCCTATGGAACCAAAGAAGATTCAAGACTTAACGGTGGTTAGGGAGTACGAGGATGTGTTCTCAAATGACTTATCCGGACTACCGCCTGCTAGAGAGATAGAGTTCAAGATCGAACTTCACCCTGGAACCAACCCTATAGCCATACCTCCATACAGAATGGCGCCAGTAGAATTAATTGAGTAGAAAGCTCAAATGGATGAGCTCAGGGAAAAACGTTTCATCAAGCCAAGTGAATCACATTGGGGAGCTATGGTGTTGTCTGTGAAGAGGAAGGATGGTTCCTTGAGACTGTGTGTCGACTACCAGAAGTTGAACCAAGCTACAATAAAGAATAAATATCCTTTACCAAGGATTGACGACCTATTTGATTAATTACAAGGAGCCACACATTTTTCTAAAATTGATCTTAGGTTAGGATATCATCAGTTGAGGATCCGAGAGTTTGATATTCACAAAATGACCTTTAAAACAAGGTATGGACACTTCGAGTTCACCATGATGCCCTTTGGTTTGACTAATGCCGTGACAGCTTTCATGGATTTGATGAACCAAGTGTTCAGGCAGTACCTTGACCAATTTGTGGTGGTATTTGTGGATGACATTCTGATCTACTCCAAGTTAGAGGTTTAACGTTTATAACACTTGCAGATAGTGTTGGAGACACTCAGAAGGCATCAATTATATGCCAAGTTTAGCAAGTGTGAGTTCTGGATGAAGACGGTCAAGTTCCTTGGCCACATAGTGTCGACAGAAGGTATTTCTATAGATCCAGAGAAGGTGGAAGCAGTTATGAATTGGAAGCAACCTAAGACAGTTACAAAGATTAAGAGCTTCTTAGGTCTAGCTGGGTACTATAGAAGGTTCATCCGAGATTTCTCCAAACTGGCAGAACCGATGACCAAGCTGACCAGTAAAGGAGTTAAGTTCGATTAGAATGAGAAGTGTGAGTAATTATTCCAAGAGCTAAAGAGGAAACTGACTACGACCCCTATCTTAGTCACTCCAACCCATGGTGTCACCTATACCCTCTATACTAATGCTTCGCTGAGTGGACTTGGAACAGTTTTGATGCAGGAAAGACAAGTAGTTGCTTATGCTTCGCGACAACTGAAGGTCCATGAAAAGAATTACCCTACTCACGACCTAGAATTAGCGGCCATTGTGTTTGCCCTGAAGAGTTGGAGAAACTACCTTTATGGTGAGAAATTTGATCTATTTTTAGATCAAAAGAGCTTGAAATACATCTACACCTAGAAGGAGTTGAACCTCAGGCAATAGAGATGGATGGAGTTCTTGAAAAACTATGATTTTTAACTATACTACCATCCGGGGAAGGCCAATGTAGTGGCTGATGCCTTGAGTAGGAAGTTCAACAAACAAGAGGAGGAGAAAGGCCAGATGTACCAGTTGATTGATGATTTTAGGCTGGGTGTGACCCTAAATGAAAAGCAAGCCTACCTCTGCACTATGTCTTGCCAACCAGACCTGCTGCACCAGATCAGGGAAGAACAAAGGCAAGACAAATGACTTACTAGTCTGATTGAAGGAGTTACACAGGGCAAACATACTGACATTAGGTTAGATGCTGAAAATATCCAAAGGCTCAGAGAACGAATATGTCTACCTCAAGATGGACAGAGTAAGCAAACCATACTGGATGAGGCTCATTAGACTAAGTATACCATGCACCCAAGCGGGGACAAGATGTACCAGAACCTTAGGAAAACCTACTGGTGGAGAGGAATGAAGAGGGACGTGGCTAAGCATGTCTCTAAGTGCTTAACATGTCAACAAGTGAAAGTAGAACACTGGAAACCCTATGGAATGTTACAACCACTCCCTATCCCAGAATGGAAGTGGGATAACATTGCCATGGACTTTGTTAGTGGTTTACCCAGAAACAGAAAAGGAGAAGACATTGTTTGGGTTATTGTGGATCGTCCCACCAAAGTGGCTCATTTCCTGCCAATTAGATCCACAGACCAAGTCAGTGAGCTGGGAGAACTATATGTGAAGGAGATAGTAAGGCTGCATGGTGTACCCAAGACTATTGTGTCTGGCAGAGACTCTCACTTCACTTCATAATTCTGGTAGAGTCTATAGAAGGAGATGGGTACCAAGCTCACCATGAGTACAACATTTCACCCTCAGACGGATGGTTAGTCTGAGAGAGTTATTCAAATTTTAGAGGATATGTTGAGGTCTTGTGTTTTAGACTTCAAGGGAAATTGAAGCAAGCATTTATATTTGGCGGAGTTTGCCTATAACAACAGTTACTAAGCAAGCATAAAGATAGCTTCATTCGAGGCCCTCTATGGGAGACCTTGCAGATTACCTGCCTGTTGGGCTGAGCTTGAAGATCATATATTAACTGGGCTAGACCTGATAGAAGAGACGAGCAACCAAGTCAAGTTAATACAAAAGAGATTGACTACTGCACAGAATCGTCAGAAGAGTTACGCTAACAAGAGGAGGAGACCACTAGAGTTCTAAGTTGGGCACAAAGTATTTCTGAGAGTCAGTCCGCAGAAGGGTATCAAAAGGTTTTGATTCAAAGGGAAGTCATCTCCAAGGTTTGTAGGACCCTTTGAAATACTTAGAAGAATCGGGGAATATGCTTATGAGATGGATCTACCAAGCCAAATGACTTCAGCTCATAACGTGTTCCGTGTCTCCATGTTGAGAAAGTATGAACCTAACCCTTCTCACATCATCCACTGGGAGGAAGTGAACATTCAGGATGATGCTACCTACGAGGAAATGACGGTTAGCATCCTTGATTACAAGGTACAAAATCTGAGAACTAAGGATATTCCCTTAGTTAAGGTGCTGTGGAAGCATCACGAATTGGAAGAAGCTACCTGGGAGCTGGGGAGTGAAATGAAGACTAAGTACCCGCATCTGTTCACTTGGAACACCTAAACATATACAAATTTCGAGGAAGAAATTTTTTCTAAGGAGGGTAGGTTGTAATACCTCAAAATTTTGTCAACAAAAGTTATTAATGAAATAAAAATTCATTGAGAAAAAAAATTCTAAGGCAAATGAAAGTGTGTTAATGAAAATATCAATTAAATAGAATTAATTATGAAATTTAATGAGTTGCTTTCATTTATTAAGAAATAAAGAATAGGAATAAAAATATATATAGGTATAGACATATATTTATAGGGTAAATTGTGAAAGAATAGGCATGTTAAATACTATATATGTATATAGAAAATATATATAATTGAATAAAAATGAAGTATGCTTATATGTATAAAAAAAATAAGTATAACATTAAATGAATATCAATTTATAATTACATAAATAATTATCTGAAAATAAAATATGAAATAAATAAAAATATATGAAAATGAAAAATGTAGATTATTTAATTATTGGCCTTAAAGATATTAAAGAAATAAAAAAATATCTAATAAATACAATATTAAATAATTAGAAAGGAAAAAATATTAGTAAGTCCATAAAATAGAATGATTTGTGCAATAAAACCAAGTTTTCACCAATTAGAAAGTGTCTAATTAGCAAAATTCGAATAATAACAACCTTAGAAAGTGATTTTGGTATTAGAAATTGCATCCAACGGCCAGAAATACATCATCTACACGATCTAAGATCTCATGGTCACGATCAAAATTGCACCATACGCCCAGATGCACCGAATCACTGAAATCCAATGATCCACAAACAATCTACTAGATCTAACAAACGAGATCAAACCAATATCGACGCCCGGATGCAACGAATCAGCTAAACCCAACGACCCACATTCAATCCATCTGATCCAACGGCTCACCGTTCAGGCACAAGGGTTGATCGCGAACGTGCTGAGATCGAGGAACATCTAACAGGCCAGATCAAAGGCACAGTTAGAGATCGTGAACACATCGCGATCGAGGATCATCCAACGGCTCGGACGGAATTTGTTGATCACAATTGAGATCTGCACACTGTGATCGATGCGCATCTGATGGCCCAGAAAGACGCGTTCTGATCAATCGCAAATCGAACGCCGTGCTTGAGGAAGATCCAGCCGCTCAGATCGAACCCACACGATCTGTGATCTACCGCTGCGATCGAGAACAATCCGACGGCAAGGATCGTTTGCTCTAAAATAAAAATGAATAATCCAAATAAAACCAATAAAAATGTTTTCAAAAATCCAAAAAAATGGTTTCTAAATTCCAAAAATTGCCTAAATACACTTGCTATTCTCCTATACTTGGGGGGCATAAAATTTTGAAGAATTGGCAAGTTTCTTACAATGAGAACACCACAAACTTGCCATTCTATACAC